>OMKQ01001556.1:3807-14592 GCA_900302335.1 Phycis phycis
GGTGGGGGTGGAAGTCGTGGTTGTGGAGGTTGTAGCGGTGGGGAAGGAGTGGTGGTGGTGGTTGGAGCAGTGGGGGAAGTGGTGGCAGTGGTGGTGGCGGTGATAACGGTGGAGTTGGGGGTAGTGGTGGAGTTGGTGGAGCAGTTGGTTCTATTTACGTGTGATACAACTGCTGTCCTATAGTGATGATAGAGTCAGTATAGAACATACAGGGTGAGGAGAGAGAGAGAGAGAGAGAGAGAGAGAGAGAGAGAGAGAGAGAGAGAGCTCAGAGAGAGAGAAATAAGAATATATATAAAGAAAGGGAGACAGAAAGAGAGTTATGTGGAGAACGTTGGGAACAGTCTGAAATAGAGGAAGGAAAGAATGAGCAAGAGACAGGTGAAGAGAGAAGCACAGAGGGCGACAGATAGAAACATACACAATATCTTACTTTACTTGGTAAATGTTTTGACAAAACGGGAATCCTATGCCAATAACATCATTAGAATTGAGAGAGATTGATAGAGACAGCCAGAGAGAGAGAGGACAGAACGAGACTTAAATGGACTGTCAGCTACAACAGCGATAGCTCACACATTACCTCTCTCTACCCCTGTCTGCCTGTCTGTCTGTCTGTCTGTCTGTCTGTCTGTCCGTCTGTCTGTCTGTCTGTCTGTCTGTGCTGCAGCCTGTGAACCAGGCTTCTACAAGGCGTATGCAGGCAACATCAAGTGCTCCAAGTGCCCTCCACACAGCTCCAGCCACGACCAGGCAGCCAGCATCTGTCATTGTGACAAGGGCTTCTACCGAGCTGCCAAGGACCCCCCCAGCTCCCCCTGCTCCAGTCAGTACCAGACGGCCTGACCCCGCCTGTCTGTCTGTCAGCTAGCACTCGTATCGTCCTGCTGAACGCCTGACTGTAGCGATATGTGAATACATCTCCTGGGTTTTTTTTTGTGTTAAGACCTTTAGTATTTTATTTCATTTTTTTCTAAGTCTTTGTTACTACTCTCCCTGAATCATAATTTTTTTTTTCATTCATCTTTGTTTGAATCGATGTGTTGAAATGTTTCTCTATTTGCTCTTATATCTCCTGGCAACTGTGAGTGGTTTTAGGATCATAAGAAGCGCTATGATATCTGAATCTGAATCTGAATCAGAAAGACCTTTATTGCCAGGATAGCGTTCACACAGAAGGAATGTATTGTGGTGTATTGGCGCAGAAATACAACATACAAAAAATACCCCAAAACAACTGTACAAAACAAGTATATACATCATAAAATGAGAACACAGAGTCTTTACTCTTAAAGTGCAGGTGAACCCCCTGTTTCAGCTTGAATTCCAACACCATGAGAAACAGCATTTTGGGCTGAGAGTTAAGAAGGAGGGGGTGCTATCCCCATGGTTACGACCCACGACAACTTGTGATACTTATAAAAGCTAGTACGGCCATTGTGCATCCGCGTTACAATAAGCTGTGTATGAAACGTGCCACACTCCACAGGGACTGTGAACGTAAAACACGTGATAAATGTGCCACACACCCTGGCGTCATACTGTGTCATACAAGTGTCCAAGGAGCTTAAGCCTCCATTAAACGCAGCTATCAACATAAAGTGCTGCCCAGACAGAGCCTCCACACATCCACACACCTCACCACCTATTTTCTGAATGTACCACGGAAAGGGCGCTTTGACGTCACAAAAAGAAAACATCTCAAAGTAGGGAAATGGCGAAGACATAAAATTGTATAAATTACTATGTTGAAGATCATAAGACATATTCCTGCAGCCATGGAAACAAGAAAATGAACTGGGTCAATTGAAATTGTACTAGAATCTACCTGGCCCAAAATGCTCCATGACCAGGTCATACAACTTGGAGTTTTATTTAAAGATGGAAACAGCTTAGAGCACAGAACGATTTACAGAGGGGCACCATATGTGCTGGTTTATAATTTGCAAATAATAACAAAATTGCAAATGCATACTTCAGCTGACAAACAGCATACAGTGTAGGATTCGTCATCGCTTGTCTTTGTCAAAATGGAAAAAATTATGCTAAAACAATCAAAACATAATGTTGAGCTAAGCTCACTTTGCACTTGTGTTTGTGCAGTATCCTCAACATCTCAACCCGCATGAGCTTCGAGTCTAGGGTGGGTGGGCGGAGACAACTCCAATAATGTTAAATGTTGATAAGTATCTTTAATTAGAGTATCATCCCGTGAATCATCCCATGTTTGTGTTTTTGTTGAACCGCCATGTTTCTACAGTAGCCCAGAATGGACAAACAACTTGAGAGAGAAGTCTCTTGGATGCAGTCATCAAAATCAACCGTCGGTTCAGCTGGTGCTCCACACATCTACACACACCTTGCCGTTCGATATAAGTGTCAAACTTAACCCTCTCTCGAACGCCTCTTACAGCCAGTGGAGATGAGCATGCTCTGTCCTTTCAGGACAGAATTTCACTTTTGAAAGTAGTGTAGTAGTGTTTTCGTAGTGTAAGTGTAAAATATGTAAGCAAATGGCAGTTCACGGATACAGGAGATTATGATTAGTGGGTGTACATACATCCATGTTTTTGCCACATTCGTTTTCGATGTTGATTCACTGTTCGATAGAAAAGTAGCATATCACTCCTTCTGATGAAGTTGGTTTCCAAAATGAAACTGTTGCAATACATCTGCACACCGTTATGTTATCAAAGGCAACCTACATTCATGCCCCGCAGTGGAAGTGAATATTGATTTGTAGCACAGACTGCTATCGAAATGTATAATCAATACATATAAATAAATTAGAAGACTGTATGTGAGAAACATGTAAACTGCCCATGGTGACAATGACAACGATTCATGACTGTGATTGGTTGAAGTGATTTATTCGCAGGCTAGAGCCGTAAAAAATCCACCTTGGTGCGATTTTAAATTAATGTTGCTTTTCCGCAAAACGGAAATACAATACCAGTCTTGCTGATTGCAACCATCTCTCCTGGCTTCACTGAAACATTTGTTACCAATATAATTCGTAAAAAGTACTTCCTTGTAAACATCAATATGGACATAGTTATGTTGTCCACAAACTCCATACTGGCCAACGCACGTTGGTGCCAAAAGACCATAGTGCTGTATTCCCATTTTTTACATTCAGGCACACTCGTTGGCACACATATGTTAAAAGCTCTTCGGCAGAAATTGTATAAGGAGGCAATCTTGCCAAATGATCTTGGTAGTAGCCAATGTTCTACTAAAGCCAGGTTGGTTGGGCACACTCAGTCCCGGGCCATATTGTAATTTAACCCTGAGTCTCTGTCTGCCCCCAGGGCCCCCATCGGCCCCCAGGAACCTGGTCTCCTTCATCAACGATACGGCACTCTTCCTGCAGTGGGCAGCGCCCAGTGACGCGGGTGGCAGAAAGGACCTTTCCTACAATGTCCTTTGCCAGCGCTGCCTGGGTAATCGTGGTGACGGGGCGCGGTGCGAGCCGTGTGAGGCGGACCTGCGCTTCATCCCGCGACCTCTGGGGCTCACGGGCACGTCGGTGGCGGTTCTGGACTTTGCGCTGCATGCCAACTACACCTTCCATGTGGAGGCCATAAATGGTGTGTCTGGCCTCGCCGTGGTGGCACGCTCACTGGCCAATGTTACAGTGACAACGCACCAATCAGGTAAGACACTCTTGTATCCATCTCAACAGTCACGTAAAACCGAACGTTGCACGTAAAGCTGTGGGCACACTCAGTCCCGGGCCAGGGGGGGCCTGCACCTTACGTAGACCGCCAGCATGTCACCGAGTGCCATCGACGAACCTGAATGATGCCAAGCCCCGCTGTTATCCAGACTGGACAGGGTCTCACCAAAACGACTGGAGCTTGTTGGCATGGTGAGGTGATCCATGGTGAGGTGATCCTGACCCAGTCTGAGGCATCTTCTGAAGGGGTGTGTGGAGGAGTTGGACAAGGTCATGCTCAGCCTAGTTCCATCCTGGGGCCAAAGTTAGAGCTGTGGGTGGGCTGGAGGTGGAATGTGATTAGCCACCACATTCCCACTGTGACCCCACTGTCACACTCCGAGAATCCCGTCTACCTCGGAGTCACACTAGACAGATGCCTCACATTCAAAACCCACATCATGAAGACAAAGGCTAAAGTGAATACCTGCAAGAACATCCTGCGTAAACTCACCAGATGGGGTGCATGTCCCAAGACACTGCGTGCTACAGCCCTTGCCCTCAGCTTCTCTACTGCAGAATATGCCTGCCCAGCATGGGAGAGATCAACCCATGCAAAAAAACTTGACCGTGCTCTCAACGAGAGCTGCAGATGGGTGCCTGAAGCCCACTAACACCAACGACCTGTACATCCTGGCAGGTATTGCCCCCCCAGACATCAGGAGAGCAGTGGCCAGCAGGGTAGAGCGATGCAGGCAGACCACAGATGAGAGGCACCCCCTATACGGCCATGTACCTGCCCCCAGTCGACTAAAATCACTGAGAAGTTTCCTGACCAGCAGTGCTCCACTAGAGACAACACCTACTGAAGCCCGCCTGAACATATGGCAGGAAAAGCTGTTTAACCACCCACACATCCCGACCATACCCATCCCCCCTGCCGAAACCCTCCCGCCAGGAGATAACAACTGGGCTAAATGGAAGTGCCTGAACCGACTTCGCTCAGGTGTTGGTCGTTCCAGAGAAACCCTAAGCAGTTGGGGTTACCTTAGTGGACCGACCACATGTGACTGTGGCACAGAACCCCAGACCATGGAGCACCTCCTTCGATGCCCTCTGTTAGGTGGACCCTGCACAGCAGAGGACCTCACACTCTACAACACCAAGGGACAGCAATGCACCAAGCACTGGCTGGGCATTCTATAAGCTGGATAGATGCGTATATGGACACGAGAAGAAGAAGAAGCCACTACATTGTCCCAGCCTAGCATGAACTGTAGGCGGAGATTTTACTGCTGCAGGTGGTCGGCCCACTGGTGGAGATGGAGTGGTTTGTGGCTTGTGCTTGATGTGGCCAAGAGGGTGGTGAGGGCATGGTGATCCTTCCTCAGTGTGAATAAGTGTCCATAGAGGTACATGTGCCAGCTCTCACATGCCCAGAGGCATGCTAGGGCCTCCCACTCGCCCTACCGAGTACCTCTGTTCCATGGGGCTGAGGGCTTGTAAGGCTATTGCAATTGTCCCCTTGCACCTAGGATATCACTGCACCAATGGCCATGGAGGAGGCACCGCATGTGACGAGGGTGGAGCTGGTTGGTTTGAAGTGTGCCAAGACTGAAGGTGGGGTGAGCTGAGCACACAGCGTCCGAGCAGGCATACTTCAACAGCCAGGGCTCACCCTGTTTCAATAGTTGAGGCAGTGGCATGGTTGTAAGCGATTACTATGGCAGGAAGCAGAGGTAATATGCCATGCCAAGGAATGAGGCCACCTGAGTGGCTGAGGTGGGCTCCAGGATATGGTGGAAGGCCTCAGTGTTTGAGTGGGGCAGATTTGAGTGGAACAACAAAGTCACACTTCTCTGGCTCTTAAAAGTGGCGCTGTGAACCATAATGCCATCAAGCTAGATGGCCACACCCAGGATCCCAGTGAAGATGGAAGCCTGATCTTTTGAAAGCAGTTGGGGGCAAAGCTTAGGCCCAAATCAATGTGTTTCTAATGACAGACAGACAGACAGACAGACAGATAGAAGTACTTTAATAATCCCGAGGGAAATTGCCTAAATGAAAGTGGAAGTAACCCTGGCGGAGGTCCACTTTGGAGGACCCGTGGAACTGAGCAGTGAGCTCCTCTGTCGTTGGCAGGGGGTACTTGCTGGGGATGATGGCCTTGTTTACCGCTCTCAGATTCACAGCCCCCCAGTTTTTTTCTTTGCCACCACCAGGTTGGAGATCCAGGGTGATCCACCTATCATCATGCATGCTCTCTAGCTCAGAAGAGATGTTAGAGACAGGGGAGAGTGGTGGAGGGGCTGTATGACACCTTCGAGTCAAACAGAGGCTGGTGGGGGAAAACATTGAGGCCCCACAGGGCCAAGGTTTTGCCAGTGAATGTCTGAGCCAATGTCACAATGTCAATCTCGGATTTGGCAAAGACACGTAGGGTGGTGGAGGGCGGCCCCAGTGACTTGTGGAAAAGAACTGTGTATATGTCATACAGTGTTGTCAGAAGGAACACTGTTGCTCCAGTATCTAGTATCTTAATTTAAATTGCCATCGTCCTGAGCTGACCATGTGGACTATGGTAGGATGGGAGGGAGACATTAGATTGAGCAGAACTACAAACTTTGTGGAAGTTATTGCGCTTTCCGCAGTTGGAGCTTTTCTGAGCTCTTGAATTGTGGGCAGAAGAGCCACAATTCCCACACGGCCTGGTGTGGATGGTCACCTGGCTAAGAGGCTAGTAGTATGCTCTAGTACTGCTCTAGTATGCTGCTGTCGGCACTAACGTGGGGGAGGGGTGCCTGTGAGCTGAGCGCACCCTCTTCCTTAGCCAGTGCTAGTGAGTTTGAATGGGCAGAGGAACTAGCTGCACGTTCCAAAGCAGATTCGACCTGAATTGCTAGGTTTAGAGCTGCTGCTAATGTCAGCCCATCATTCTCCATCAGCAGTTTCTGCCTAATCTTGTCACAGTTTGTGTGCAATATGAGTATAATTTCTTCCTGTAACAGCCCAAACTTGCACAAGCTAGCCAAACTCTGTAGATCAGCCACATACTGCGTCACAGACTCACTTGACCGTTGCCTCCATCTGAATATGACCCAATGGAGAAGAACACTTTGTGAAGACGCAAAATAGGTTTTCAGTCGCTCCACATCCTCTGTGTATGTTGTTGCAGTGCAGAGAGTTTCAAACAATCACTGTCCCTTCTGCTCTTAAACAGTTCAGCAGCAGTGCACGCTTCCTCCCGTCAGATACTGTTGCCAAGCCAGTGGCTAGGATATACATTTTGAATGCCGAAATCCAGGAGTGGCTCACCTGGCAGGGCTAGGAAGGGAGAGCGTGGTGGTAGAGAACAATCAGCCATCTCTTGTCACCAATGTTACGTCGAATGACGGTGACTATAACAGGAGCTTTCATCTGAGCTGACTCTATTTAATCAACCCACTACACCACAGACACCAGTCATGTAAAACCGAACAACGCATGTAAAGCAAAACACTGCACGCAAAGTAGAACACTTCACAGTCGCAATAGTGCCAGACTTAACACTCTCTCTCTAACTATGCCTCTACCACTTCCCCTCTATCTCTTTTACTCTCTCTCTCAGCCTCTCTCACTCTCTCTCTCTTGCTCTCTGTCCACTCCCCCCCCTCTCTCTCTCTCTCTCTCTCCATACACCTTCCTCTCGCTCTCCCACTCTCTCTCTCTAAGTCTCTCTCTCTCTCTCTGGCTCCCCTCTGTAAAGGTCAGTGGTGAGTGCCACTTTCCTGGTGTAAATGTTGTAATTTGTCACGGTGCTTCTCGCCGTGTCTCTCCGCTGGGAAGGAGCTGAGCGCCTGTGTTTGTTGATGCACTCCTCACGCCTCTAAAAGGCGGCCGTTTATCTAGAACCTACGCTCTCTGCCAGGATCGGCTCACTCAGACGGGGGGAGACGTAACTCTGACGCCGTTGTTTTCTGAACACGTTGATGAGAGTTTCCACAGAGTTTCTGCTAACTGCGAAACAAGATGTAGATACTCAAGAGAGGTTAGGATGTTAATATGTAACATATTACCTATGCAAATCTATAAAGACCCTTGCACATGTTCACATGTCAAAGTGAATGGTATGTTATTGTGGCTTTAGAATCTCACTTGAATACCTTCAGACCTCAGACATCTAAAACAGGAAACAGGATGTCTGGTCATTAGCAGAGCGATGATGTCAGCTTGTTGGTCGTGATTGTTTGTAGTTTGGACATTAATGAGTCTAGTAGGAGAAACTGTTCCCTGCAGGTAGATTCCCTGCTCTAAAGCACCTCTCTCTCACTCTCTCTGTCCCTCTCCCTCTCTCTATTAAGTGTTTCACTTTCATATATTTTAATAATTAAAGGATATTGCTGATGCTGGACTTTTATTGTGCTAGTCTGTGTGTGTGTGTGTGTGTGTGTGTGTGTGTGTGTGTGTGTGTGTGCACGTGCATGTGCGTGCAGAGGGAAGAGGAGCAGAGAGAAAGAGAACAAGAGAGACAAAGATAGAGAGATGAGGAAAAAGAGGTATAGAGAGGGTGAGAGGGGAAGAGGAGATATAAAGGCAGATATAAGAGACAGACAGAGAGAGATAGAGTGAGTGAGAGAGGAATAAAGAGAGAGAGAGATTTGCTGTTGCTAGCATCTATGGAGCCTAATGAGCGTTGGGTCAACCCGGGGTCACTGTGAGGTCAGACCCGGGGTCCTCTGTCTCCACGTTGTGTCAGAAAGTGGGCGTAGGTTTAAGGTGAACCCTGGAGCCCAGGAACCTTCCAGTCCAAGGACAGGCAGGCATGAGGAAGTGAATTATTAATGGAGGGATCAGTGCGGAGGGGAGTTCATGTAGTTATAAATAGGAAACTGCAAGTATCCATTATTTGAGCCATTTTGGCTCATGAAGGAAAGGAGGGAAGTTGGGCAGAATACCTGCAACAAAATTGAGTTGTGAATAGTGTGGTGTGGGTGGGTGTGTGTGTGTGTGTGTGTGTGTGTGTGTGTGTGTGTGTGTGTGTGTGTGTGTGTGTGTGTGTGTGCGTGTGTGTGTGTGTATGTGTGTGTCTGTGTGTGTGTGGGTACCAGGGCTGACCACTAAGTTATTAGTCATTCAGTTGTCCGGGATGAGGGCTCTGACTAGATATGGAATCTGACTAAATACTGTTG
Source organism: Phycis phycis (assembly GCA_900302335.1). NCBI lineage: Eukaryota > Metazoa > Chordata > Actinopteri > Gadiformes > Phycidae > Phycis > Phycis phycis. The sequence goes on from OMKQ01001556.1 coordinate 12,634, forward strand.
GTTTGATGTGGATGGATAAATGCTTGGTCTTGCATTGTAATGTGATGTGATCCAGGAATCCGTGGCCAGCTAAACTTGTCTGAACATGCTTATTACAGACGACATGAACTGAAACAGTGTTTCGAAAACGCTGCTGAAAACACGAAAATAGGCAGAGCATTTTGGACATAAAATAGGCCGCTTGAACCCGGCATCATGTGGACAGGGCCCAAGAGCAGCAGGAAGCCCAGGATTGGTGGTGGCCGTGTGATGTGTTTGTCTTCCTCTCTAATGAGAAATTTGTCCTCCAAAGTCAGAAAGGCAGTTCGGCAGTTGGCTGCTGGGTGGTGTACATTAGAAAGTCTGCTCCTCAAACTGTTTACTTTCCATAATAACGAATGTGACTATCTGTGTGACCTTGGTCTCTCGCTCTATTTAAAACACCTCGTGTACAATCCATCCATTTATTTGACTTATTCATTTAACTCCCAAAGGCAATTTGTTAAGAGAGAAAGTATCATTCTGATTGGCAGAGGGGTGACAGAAGTCTGAAAAAACAGGAAACATATTATATAACCTATTCTATAATACATTTGTTTATCTGGATCTCAGGTTCAATCCATGAAATACAGAACCAAGACAGAGTAATACGCAGAGGGTTCTGTTTAAGCTCAGACAATCAAGTTTGTCTGGGACTGATTGTGCTAGTTTTGATTGTAAAGGTATCCAGTGAATAACGGTGTAAATGATGAACCATCTTGCAAATAGAAAATTGTGAATCTGCAAGGTACGTGGATACAGACGTGGCTGGACTCACAATCAGCTGCACAATGAACTGAATTCATATCCTTAGCAAAGAATGAGCACAAAAGCAACTTAGTAGCAACTTATTTTAACTTTTCTTAAGAGATTGTAGCATTCATTACACTAGTGTACTCCCTTGCCAAAAGGTACAGGGTTCAAACCCCAATGGCCACAACATAGCTGTAAGCATCCATGGGCAAGATGGATGCCTGAGATAGAAGTGTCTGGTAATAAATTGTGATTTGGGTCCTGGTTATGGTCATAGATGCATAAAGGTTAGGTCAACTGTTAGCATTAGGGTTCGGTTCAGGTTGGACAAGGCTATGGGTTAGGTTCGGGTTAGGGTCAGGGTTATAATGAGTTATATGGTTCGGTTTAGAGTTTTTGTTTTTGTTAGGTTTGGGTTAGCGTTGGGATTGGCCGGCTAGGGGTCAGAGTGAGGCTAAGGATAATGAAGAGGTTTATGCCTTCTGACTGCAGGGTGTTTGTCAGGAAATGTGAAAGCAACAAACTCTAGTGTCTCTGTCTTACCGATCGCGCCAGAGCCACCAGTTGGCTTCCAGCCTGCGGTGAAACCACCTCACACTGGGATCCTATAAGGAAGGCATGCGGGGAGAGTTAATTAAAACAGTCTTATGTGAGCAGGCAGCTGCCAAGACATGTGGAGCTGTCAGACAATAAGAAGCATGTTCAGGCTGCACATAATAAGGGGGAACCCTGGAGGATTCAAGCCTAGTTGACACGTAGGACCCATCTCTCCTGCTCCTGCCGTCAAATGACAGACAGAGAGAGAGACCACCCCCGCAGGTCAGCCCGGGTGGTATGTTCCACCCAGTACTCCAAATGGACCAGACGGGGCGGGGAGGGGGGGGCTGCTCTAGCAGATACGCAGCGATCTGACGACAAGCCAGTGTGTCAGAGTTGCTGTAGGAAAAGGAAAACTTTGCTAACATGTTTGTCGTGCAGCAGCCAGCAGTCCATCAACGTCAGCAAGATGGTGACCAGACAGAGCATCCCTCAGTATTTATATATTTATATCTTTGTTCATCCTGTTTTATTTGAGTCAAATAACATGTTTGTTGCCATATCCGGCTTGTGGCTTTTTGGGCAACTGTTGACAAGTTGTGGTCACCTAAATATCTCTAGCAATAAGCAAACCAATACCTGGACTGATGC
>OMKQ01001558.1:0-10230 GCA_900302335.1 Phycis phycis
CACACATGCACACACACACACATACACGCACACACACACACACACACACACATACACACACACACACACACACAAAACACACACACACACACACACACACACACACACACACACACACACACACACACACACACACACACACACACACACACACGCACACACGCATACAGGTATGCATAAACGTGTATAGTCATCTGTTAATCCAATATTTCCAGTTAATAAAATCCAATTAATCCAACAAATATCCCCGTGTCCAATACAACTTTAGTTTTGGGACGTTTGTACCTGCATTGTTTGAAACCGAAACAGCCTCACCTCACATTCTCCCTTCCAATGTGCTCCCACACTCCCCAATCTCACGCAGACATCAGACTTTGATCCTGGGAGTCATGTGATGCGCCAGCCTACCGAGAACAGCCTGTAATCTAAAGTTCAGGTCTGTCTTCAGGAGGACTTGTCTGGCTCTCAGAGGTCAACGGCGGCTTACCACTCAATCCTCTTGACGCGACCCGCTGCTGCTCACTGTAATCTGCCCGGCTCAAGCCACTCTTCCTCGTCTTACTCCTCCAGTGCACCAGAAATTAAAAGCCCCCCACTTTCGTCCCACGCCCCTGTAATGCCATCTCGCCGTTGATTGGTGTTTTCCACGGTGTGTTTTAGTGGCTTTTCGTAGCGGTGTGCGGCGCTGTCCGTTCGGCTGCCCTCATGCGGACGCGTGAGCTCCGTTAGTGCGCTACAGACTAAGACTAGTTATGACCGTTCAGCGTTCGGACTGCTGCTGTATGAATCCAGTGTGTCCACCGCCGGAGCACATGAACTTTGTGTAATGATCACCAAGCAGTGGTGCAGTTCTGCGTCAGTTTTATAACCCGTGTGTAGATTTCCATGGTCAATGGTACAATGAAATGTGTTTCATTGTTATATAAGGATAATAAAAAAAAGATATATAGAGATAAGTACAGCACAATGTAAATGTATTCAAATGATGATGTGTCTGTACAGAAGTAGGACAGATTTAGCTATGTATTGGCCCTGGTACAGCCAGCTGCAGCCACGGTGCACTTTTGCAGTCAGCAGGTAAAGCAGGTAAAGCAGATCCGCGATGTGGAATACTGGAGTTAACGAGCTCTACCGGACAGTACGGCCTGCTGGCGCTGTGTGCCTCTCGCAGGCTCCCCTGGTGAAAAGCTCTTCCTGAATTGCCGCGAGTCTGTTGCCAGTGATGTGCTGTGGCGCCCCCACCATGCCCTGGAGGGATTAGCGGCCGTGGGCAGAGCAGTTCCCGTTCCAGACTGAGCCGCAGCCCGCCAGCAGACCTGCGATGGTGCACCTGTTAACGTTTGTGAGGATGCTGGGGTTCATGCCAAATGAAATATTTGGATATTTGGACCACGGCGCGTCCCTGTGTAGTGTCCAGGAGAAGTCCTCAGTGATGTGCACAATGAGGTACTTATGGCCGTTTCAACCTCAGCGTCACCACATTGGTGACACTGAGGAGGTCTCCTGTCGTCCACGGTCATCTCTTCAGGTTTGCTGGCGTTGAGAGAGGTTATAGCCCTGCCGCCAGCAGGATAGTGTAATCACCTCCTCCCTGGGTGCCGTCTCATCGTGATGAGGCCCAGGATGGTCACGTTGTCCTTAAATGTAATCACCACATCGGAGCTGAGCTCTGCGGCACAGTCGTGAGTGAATAGTGAACAGTGAGTACAGTGAGCATCAGCCTTGTGGTGCGCCCATGTTGAAGATCAGCGAGGAGGATTGTCATCCAGCTGCAGATGGAGGTCTCCAGACCAAGATCCACATGTTTAGAGATGAGTTTTGAGGGAACGATGGAGCGGACTGCCGAGCTGTGATCAATGAAGAGCATTGTTCTCGTTGAATTCCGCCAGGTGGGTGAACGCAGTGAGAGGCCGTCTTCCATGGCCCCGGTCGGTCTGTTTGCAAACTGATGCTGGGTCAAGAAGGTGAGCAGCAGATGTGGGTTCTGACCGGTCCCTGGAAACACTTCATGAGGACTGCAGTCAGCACAACAGGACCACGTCGTCCGGCTTGAACCAAGCATAGAAAGGTGTCGAGCTCGTCCAGCATCGACGCAGAGGGCTGCACGACGTCCCTGATTTTCCCTTTATAGTCTGAGATGCGGCGTAATCCGTTCCACATGCATCTGGGTTCAGAGCGGCAGTGGGTGGACTCCACTTTGTCCCTGCAGTCTCTCTTGGCTTCCCCTTTGGAGGTCGTATCTGGTTGCTTTATAGGGTCCCCTGAGTGGGTGGCGGTGATCTGCGTTTTGAGTTCAGCGCTAATCTGATGGCTGAGCCGGGGTTTCTGTTTGGGGTAAGTGGCGGACAGTGGCTTGTGTGTTCATTGACAACAGCTGCATATTGACCAACCACTGGATCCTCAAGTGTCAGTCCGTTGTCCTGAAGCAAGACCTCATCAGCCATTGTTAATAACCTTTAATAAACCATAATAAACATATGTCAATGCTGTAATGAGCATTGTTAAGTAGCATTAGCATAGGGGTTAGGTTTACACACTGTCTGTCCATTGTAATGAGGTCATTGTGTGTGTTAAGATTTATCTTGGCCAGATGTATACTAGCGTTGCCGATTGAAATATAATAGCATGGCCAGATTAGGTCTGGCATTATTACATTTGATTTACCGTGTAACAATGTTTGCATTCATCCAATCGTCCCCGCGGAGTGTTTGATTCGTATGCGGCTGGATCTCACGGTGGTCTCGCGACTTGGCAGCCTCCCGGTCTCTTTTGCTTGGCTTGTTGCTTCATGGTGGACACAGTAAAAAGTGTTGCAATGTGCAGCAGTGCAGAGCGAGGACGCGGCGTCTCCTCACGTGGGTGTGGGTCTGTGGAGCCCCTCACACAGGGGGGAGGGGGGGGGGGAGATGGTCTGGTGGAGACCGTTGAGGGTTAGAAGAACCCTCTCACACGTCTGTGGTCCGTGGTTAGACGATGTGTTTACGTACGATGATGTGTTTTGAAATGCATTTCGTGTTCTGTTTTCTTCGTGGTGACAGACGTCCATTGTTGTATTAGGCTGATCCAATGTGCTGTTATGGGGCAGTGTTTTCATTTGAGTGCCTGGTTCATTTGATGAGTCTTAGTGTTGATGATGCATTTACATCCTGGGACTAAATCAAATCGCCCAAATAAAGCAGGTGACACGTCACAATAACGATGAATGCGTGCAAGAAGTCAAGACTTGTGGGACAGAATTGGGATAGAGACTTTCACAATTACACTTCCGCTAACACAGAGGACATCACTTTGCCATGTGGTCCTTCAATGTGGTCCAGAACACATTTGCCTACAAGCTATTAAAACAATGGAGCCATATGCGGCCCAGACCAGCTCCGAATGTGGTCTGAGCCATTGGATCTCAACGTGTCCTCAATGTGTCCCCGGGTGCACCCACACCTGTACTTCAAGCTGTCCACTGGTGAGCAGATCACCTAAGACGGATGTTAATGCCGGGCGTGGACAGGGCCTGTTGTGACACACATGCTGCTGTCTGTTGTGACACACATGCTAGCACTGTGTAGCAACAAAGTAAACCTATTATCGCTGCTCGTCAATTTTAGGTTTGACGTGAAAATGGTATAAATAACATCATCTAGGAGAGACCAAAGGCCACCCCTTCCCTATGTCTCTCACCTCATGTCTTTATGAGACAGGCCAGGGCTCAGGTGTCTATTATCCTCTGACAGCGTTGACAGTCCATCCCGTGGTCTAGGCTGAAAACTCATGGAAGAAGACTCTCCTGTCTCGTTACAGGAGATCTCTCGAAGGTTATTTTCTCACGCGATTGTGTTTTTTTGCCATTATTTTACTATGTTTTAATGATGGCCGCTTGGTTACTTAAAAAAGATCTATTTTTTCAATATCTTGAAGGATGTTTTTTTTTTTCTCTTGAAGGAGTGAACGAGCTGGACCAAGTTATTTTGGTGCTTTTTACCACCCACATGTTCATTGGCGGGTTCCTCGGATTCGTGTTGGACAACACCATTCCAGGTACACACAACACCGCCAGCACCTGCATCCTCACCGTGTAATATGTTCATGTGTGTTCAAAGCGCTCGGTAAGATGAAGGCACATCAGTTCCTCTGCACCACCTAAAGCATGAGGGCACCCTCTAGGACGAGGCGCTCCCAAGGTGCTCCCATAATTCTCCACAAATCCGCCATAATTCTCCACAGACAAAATCCCGGGGGTAGATTGAGCCATGGGTGTAATTCTTCAAACCCTTCAGTGTTAACATGTAGAAGCCGAAAAGCATGAAAACGAAACAAACTGAAAAACAACCAAGCAGAGAGACAGCCGTTGTACGGGACGACGTGATGCGTCCGCCATAACCGTCGCTGTCGGTTCGTTTTGCGGTCGCAGGAAGTGAAAAGGAGCGGGGGATAAATGGCTGGCGCCAGATGGTCCAGGACAAGGGGCCGGGCAATGCGGCCAGCCGGGCCTGTTACGACATCCCCTTCTGCGACGGCGTCTTCCAGCGCTTTGCGTGCTTCCAGTACCTGCCGTTCCTCCCCTCCTACAGAGACTCTGCGAGGGAAACCCTGCAGTAGGCCGATGGCGAGAGGGCAACGTTGCATCACAGTGCTGATCATTAGTCTTCATTCTGGTGCCTCGGCGGCTTCCAAGGGGGCAAATCTTCTTGCTCAATACTGGACCAATTCAAAACATGTTGTCCACATTCGTCCCTTAGACCCAAAGGCATGGGGAAATCGGGTTGGGCTCCAGGTTGGGTGATATCAAAGTTCTCCTCTAACAGCTTTCACCTTCACTTTGCAACTTGATGCAGATTAAGATATGCAGAACAACATGTTCAAGGCTTTTTATAATGGCTTCAAGCAAATGAATAATTCTGCAGTATGCAATTTGTAAAGAGGTCTGTGCCCTTGGAGCCAAGCTGAGTACCAACCAAATTCTTAACGAATTAATTCTTAACTCATTTGCACTTGATTGATCACCTAGGGTGTCTACAACATACACTGTTACACTAGTTCCGGCCAGGGAAATAAATCCCTTCCTAGACCTGCAACAACGAGAAAGTCTACCTTCTCTTCTAATGCTCGTTATTCTCAAGGGAGAAAAGGGATTAATTTACAACGTATATAAAATACAACAATCCTGAAATACAAATACTTTTAGGCAAGCTATATTTCGAAAATGTATCATAAATCATTGAAACATTAAATTAACTTTTGATATTTATCAAAGATTAGAACAATATGCCCCAAATTAGTTGATAATCATGCCATTATGATCCCCGATTTCCTGTAATTTTCACAACTTTATATATACATATGTTGATCTCAGTATACACTATGATAATTATTTTGTATTTGTCTTCAATTAGGAACTTTTTTGTAAGCTTTGCATTTAAATACAGTACGTACATATCTCTATGTTGTATGTATCCATGATGTTCACATGAGGAGGCAGTTAGCTACTAAAATAGTAATTAAAAAGAAAGAGAAAATTCGCTGTATCAAGACAAGGGACAACAGTGCAACTGTCCTTACGTATGCTTTCATTTGAGTTAGATAATAGATCATTTGTTCAGCAGAAAATTGTCACACATTTCCAACTCATATTCTTTGTAAGTCTTCTCAGTGGAACCTTGAAGCTAACAAAATGTTCTCCTGTTTTAATATTTGTGTTGCTACGGCACCGTCACATCCATGCATAGGCATAACTACAGCGAGTGGCTGTTGTTACATATGATGATATTAATAATAACATTGATTCTATAGGTGGTTTTGATCAACTTAAAATGGGCATTTGGAATATTTGCATCTGATCTGTCCTTCATAAATCGATCCAGCTGTACACATGAAGATGGAAGGCAAGGCGTGCGTTTGCTGATGTCAAGTGATTAGACCATTGAAAATAACTAATACATACTACGGAACAAGTACAAGTGAAATAAACATCACATTTTTTTACTTTCATTTAAAAAATATAAATCAAATATAAAAAATGCATTTACACTGTACAGTGGTTGGCTGTTTTCAACCTTAAGGTGCCAGCAAATCTCCCAGAAGAAGTGTAGCTTGTGTGGTTCTTTAGTCCCCATGCTTTGCTTGAGAGGGAGATATTCCCTCCCTGTGGGAGCTTCTTCGGCCATATCAAATGTATGAAAGTTCCTTCAGTTTGTAAATATGTCTTACAGAAAAACGACTAACCATTACATGTTGTGCAAAGCAGTGATTCTTCTCAAAGCTCTGGAAGACCAAGGGCATTGAGGTGTTATTGATCATATTTGGTCAGGTTTTTCCTTCTGCAGATCCTATGTCAGAAACAAGTTGCAGCTTTCATGTATCACAAGTCCATGTATCACAAATTATGGAATGAGCAAGAAACAGTTTCAAACAGAAATTTACAAATAGAGGACAAGTAGCAACAAACTAACACACTAAATGAGATGTCTCTACCAACACAACAAAGTCCCTGCTTTGAACTGTTAAATTGTGACTTCTGTCTTTTATTACCGTATATGCATGACTAGTGAACCCTCTCTCTTTTTTAAGTATCTTTCAGATTCATTTTTTTCTTATTTGGTTTTGTCCTGCTGTATTTATGTGCTCATTAAATGTCCTTTATAAAAATGTCCTAATTTTTCATGTCCATGTCCCACCATTCTCCTTACCATGTCTAAAGAGAGATGATTTAAATGTCTCTGTGTGTATTGTTGGTCAACACAGTAATCCCCCTTTCAGCCTCACACAAAAAAAAGCAACAGACCTGGCATGTTGGTGTCATAGATCATTTTGAAAATACATATTTCTCGTGGCCACGTTCAGCAAAGTCCCCTGCTGTGACCCATTCCAACATCTGGTTGATAACCACTGGACCAGACCACCAATGCGTTCTCAGGGCTGCTTGAGTCCATTCACTTTTTTTGTGCATTGTACAAACAATGATGGGTTGAGATTGGGATTTGCACTTGGGTGCAGGGAAATGTGTGACCCCAACAGAATTTAACAAACATCAACAAAGGGTTTTGGACAATGTGTTGAAGTAAGAAAAAAGTACATTAGTGCATTATTGTAAAAATAACGGAATACCCCTTTCCCATCAGTCTGGTGAGTCCCGAGTCCCGAGTCTGTGTCCCCCGTAGAGTGCAGTGGATAGGGATGTAGCTACAACCTCCCTGATCCAGATCCCCGGCCGGCCACCACGTATCAGCTTGCTTGTTATTGCTTTTAAAAGTAGTCACGTTCAGGCTCAGCATTCTGGTCACGTTTGGCTAAGAACAGAGGGATTCGCTTTGAAAGTAATGAGTCCATGAAACAAAATGTACTCAAGATGCATTTAACCGCATTCGACAAAACACCCAACAAAGTCATACGTTTGTGTGTGTGTGTGTGTGTGTGTGTGTGTGTGTGTGTGTTATTGTGACAAAGTAATGTAGATGGTGTTTAAATAGCATGATGATACCTGCCCAATACCTGCTTTGCCACCTGCTTTAAACTAACATGTATTTTTTTAGACACATTTGTGATTCTAAATCTGATAAGGACAGCCAAGCCAAGAACGTGTAAAAAAAAACGTGCACGTGACTTGGCAGAGATATTCATATCGCTGGCCAATTGAATGGCTGCCTTAGGGTCTTCTCAGTGAAGGATTTCTGACAGATTCCTAAACGGGAGCTTCGCCTTTGCAAGCAACAGATTTGTCACTTTGAATCACGTCCCTATTTTAAGTTGTTGTGTTACATGTGAAAATTATTTTGCACTAAAGAGATCAACTCAAATAGCTCATGACATACATCGTTTGATAGTTTTAGTGTTTCAGTCGTAAAAGTTATGGCCTTTTAAATGCATACCAACTTTTGGCAGAAAACCACCAACAAACAGACAGCCACGAGACAAACAGACAACACAACCACAACGCATCTTGGCAGCTTCTCACTGTGGTGAGAAGCAACCAATAGAAAAACTGAAAAATAAATGTTTATGCCCATATACACTCTCTGATGTTAACCCCCTTTCTTCATGAAACATAATCATGACATGTTTGCTCTGCTTCGCAATACCCCAACCCACCCTCCCAACCTCGTGGACAACTGTAAATGAAGACATAAAATAACCAGATCTCAAAGATGAAAAGAAGATTTAAGTGACAAACACGTCTGGAGTTTTTGAAGGTTGTTCCAGGTCGATGGGGCTTCTTATTGCGAAGGACTTTCCGTTGAATCTCAGTCCTGACAGACACGTATGATGGAGAGATTATCTTCCTGGTTATCCTTGGTGGAATGTACCAGCTGGTGCCATCTTTCTTATCTACAGCTGGCTGGACAAATATCTTTAAAGAAGGTATTATATACTGTACGCTGATTGGCACCATGACATGTGGGCACCCTGATATTTGTGGAGGAAATTAGTAGGAAACCCAGAACACAGAAAGGCCATTGTCATGTTTGAACTTTGGACTGTTACAGCCATCTGTAGCTAACATTGGAAGTAGCAGTAACTGCCGTAGTAAGTAGTAACTGCATGTCAAACATGTCAAATAGCTGGGTCAAGTGTGGATGTTAAATTAAGTTGTTCAACGCGGAAATAATGCTTGCCAAGAATGATCTGCAGTTCTGCAGTTCCTCTTTCAGCCATGGAAGGGGGTTGTGGTCTGACGCTAAGAGGCGTCATCATAATTATGCTTGTCCCTTTTCAAGGTCCCCCCCCCAAGTAATACCGGGGGTGCGGGGTTGTTTAAATCATGGGTGTCAGAGGCTCAACAAAACAGGAAGGACAAGGGCGGAGTGGAAGGACTTCCTGAACAACAGGCCAGCATTCTTTTCATGCCATGTACACCACGGGATCATGTCAGCATTGGTCCGATGAGAGATTGCAGCATCTTAGAATTAACTAAGTATAATGAGGGCCCCTGAGACATTTAGATTGGAGGATAAGCTGGCATGTATGGGGCTGAAATGTTATCATTTGCATGACTGTAGAGAGAAAAAAAGCATGAAGACTTTAAAAGGTGTAAGGGTGTGTTCACACCTAAAGCCACGCGCGGTATTTGCTGTAATTGTGGCATACTTACGTGCAAATGCTAATTTCGCAGACAATGCCGAATGCCGAACACGGAATTCCCAAAGTCCTGATTGAATCACAAAAGGCGGCAGCCATCCAGACGCAGCTCCTGGAATTCCCACGCTGTGTCTGGCTCTGGGTGGTGTCATGATCCGAGCACAGAGTCGCATGGCGGTCATCTCGGGCCATGGCGCGCCCGGAACTAAGCAGCAGCGTGGACACTTGTGGTTCGCACGGTGATACCCGCGCGAGTTACGCTAATTGCAAACGTCCTTCGCTTTTGGTGTGACCACACGGCTCAAAGATTTGTATGTCGTGCATGCATGGTTTACAGGTTTCAGAACACGTCTGAACCCTACTTTTGTCCTTTGACGAAGGTTCACAGCTTGTACATTTGAAAATATGTACGCAGTTTGTTCAGTTTTCAGCTAACGTATATGTCATTGATTGTCAATGGACAATTGATGGTGATCTTACGGCTATGCCATTTGATAGCTGTAACAATTTATCACCAAGCTAGCCTTGTATGCTATATCTAATTAACAGAGAACCTGGATTTCATACAAGTAGAGATTTCAGTACGTAAGAACATCCAAGCCACTCGCCAGGACTTCACACTTCACTAAATTATAAATATTTATAAATTCTAAAAATATTTTTAGTTTCACCTTTTTGGTTTAATCCTCTACCTAACATTCGCACACACTTTTTCACATCTCAAATTGCACTGTAATGCTGGATTGTCATTGTAATTGTTGAAGACATCAATCCAAATGTATTCATCAAGCACATTTAAAAACAACCAGCATTCACCAAAGTGCTGCACAAATTCACATTCATTCAAGCAAAAACTAAAAACATCGAATTTGTAGAGGTTCATATACATATACTTCATACATCAGCAGCTGCCTGAAGGCTCAATTCTGGGGTTGCTCTTCCACAGGTTCTTCCCTGGTATGGTGTTCTCCAACCTTAAGAAACAGCCTATTCAGTATGTTTTCACTTCTTAGGCTTCATGAGGGAACGCTTTGAAGATTATCTGGAATCAGGTTTGGGGATTTAGAGTTTGATCCTCTGGCGATACTGCAAATCTTATCTTCAATTCTGGACTTTTTCAGGAAGTCCAGATTGTACAGATGACCGTGCAGCTTAAGTCATCCC
>OMKQ01001646.1:2584-13281 GCA_900302335.1 Phycis phycis
GTTAGGGTTAGGGTTAGGGTTAGGGTTAGGATTAGGGTGAGGGTTAGGGTTAGGGTTAGGGTTAGGGTAAGGATAGGGGTTAGGGTTAGGGGTAGGGTTAGTGTTTGGGTTAGGGTTAGGGTGAGGGGTAGGGTGAGGGTTAGGGGTAGGGTTAGGGTTAGGGTTAGGGTTAGGGTTAGGGTTAGGGTTAGGGTTAGGGTTAGGGTTAGGGTTAGGGTTAGGCCTTTTTGAAGATAATCATTCATGCGCTAATCATTATTAATAATAATCTCTTATCAATTCAGATTTCTATAATAAGTTATTTAGATTATAAAGCGCATTTTTTGAACCCACTGCACTATAATGGCAAAAGGCAATGCATAAATAAGAAAAAAAGCAAACAAAAAAGTATTACGGGTGCATATGGATCACGTCACACCTAATGCTTGCTCTGGCCATGCGGACACAGGACGTAGCTCTGGACATGGACATGGAGTTCTGGACTTCTGTGTGCTGTACATTCGAGGTGTCCGAACAGTTGTCCTCCATCATCAAGATCCTGCAGTACCTCATTGGCCTGCCCCAGGACAGGGAGGACGGTGAGAACCAGCTTGACATGAATCCAGCTGCACTGTTGTTGTTGTTGTTGTTGTTGTGACCTTCTCTTACCACCCTCTGCTGGCTGGAAGTCAAACATCTGGACCATCACCTTGTTCTGCAACCCCTGATGATGGCCATTTCACTTCAGTGCTTTGAATAAAGAACTTTATTGAAACGAATGCTGCTGTCCTCCACCAGAGGTCCCTGTGAAGCACACCCCTGCGCCCCGCAGAGGAGCGAGGAGAAAGGAGCAGCAGCAGCAGGAGGAGGAGGAGGAGGAGAAGATGGAGGATCTCCTCTTCAACGTTGAGGCCCACAGCAGCAAGGAGCTGAGGCACTTCAAGTTCCTCTCCGTCAACTTTGCCGCCCAGCTCCTCGCCTCCAGCAGCTTCATTGGGAAGGTAGGGCCACCTCCTCCTCAAGGTGCTCCTCTCCAGTGGTCTTCTAGAGGAGTCGTAGGGACCAGTAGCTCCTCCTCAAGGTGTTCCTCTCCAGTGGTCTCCTAGAGGAGTCATAGGGAAGCAGTGAATCTCATTGTAGTAGGGGTTATGAACACTCCTCCTAGTGTAACTTTTCTCAAACTTTTATTTGTATGGTTGTTGTTTTTTTTTTTTTATTATCATAAAAAATGAATGTTGAATTCTTCATTCACTATTTTCCATCCGGCAGCTCGCAGATACCACTGATGATGGCCAGGATGAGGGTCTCCTACAGCTGCAGCAGAGGTGCGTGTGTGCGTGAAGGAGTGGCTGAGCGTAGCCCAAAGACCCAGTGACTGTCCTAAGGTTTCAGAGCCAACGTTTCCATGTCTGTTTCAGCCTGCTGGAGGAGGCGCTGCGCTACATCCACAGCGTGGCGCGCTGTGTGGAGGACAATGTGGACAAGCCCACCGCCAAGTTCTGGAGAGCTCTGCTCAACAAGGCCTACGACGTCCTGGACAAGGTAAGCTAGCAGTGTTGTGTCCCACTGGTGGGCGGCTGGTGCTACTGGGATGATAATAACATATGGTTACTCATAATCATTGTTCATAATTCAATGGCGCCACATCTTCTGTTACCAAGGTGAACTCCCTGTTGCCGACGGATACCTTCATCACGGTGATGAAGGGGCTGATGGCCAACCGCCTGCCGTCCATCAGGAGGAAGGCCATGGAGCTGCTGAACAACAAGCTGCAGCACAAGACCAAGTGGGAGAAGCATCAGGTACGCTCGCTCACCGCCCCGTGCAAACACACCTTCTCAGAGTGGCTCAAACTGCATTTACTGCACCTGCTAAACGGTACCGTTCTCTTCCTTATGGAGCCGACGTTCTTTTCAGGCAGTTGGCGTCGGCCTTTGTACAGACAAAAAGAGAACTAAAATGAAACCATTCACCTAGATAACATAACTGATAATATATACTGACATAATAAGTGACTTTATGACTTTAAAGTATTTTTTTTATGCACATTTAGCAAGTACCAGTGAATACAGACCAGCCTGCTTCAATGTATTTTCTGTCTCTCTTCCAGGTCACGGTGCTTCTGCAGCTGTCAGACGACCTGCTGAGCATTGTGGGCGCCGGCTACAGCGCGGCAGCGGAAGAGGAGGCGATGAAGGGCGAGCAGGGGGAGGAGCAGGCCATCAACCGGCAGACGGCGCTGTACAGCCTCAAGCTGCTGTGCCGCAACTTTGGCGCCGGCCACCCCCAGGTGTTCGTCCCCGTGCTGCGGCGTGCCGTGGAGGTCGCCACGGCGACGCACGAGGAGAAGAACGTGGCGGGCAGCGCGCTGCTCTGCATCGCTGAGGTGACCGGCGCGCTGAAGACCCTGGCCATCCCCCAGCTGCCGCGGTGAGGAGGGAGCGCTTGGGTGGCCGTGGTTGACCGCGATGTCCAATACGTGAAGATGTCCTCATGTAATGCACTCTGGTCATCCGCTGACCCTGACTGTTAGCATGGCGCTCTAAAGGGGGCGGTCCTGTACACCCGCCTTGCAGAGGAGAGCCGTGCCCCCCCGCTAGAGGATAAGCACATGGTTTTGCAAACAGTGCTGATAAAGCATTTTTCAGGTGGTTTGATTCTCCTTTGTCATGGCGGTGCTGTCTAGCTCAATCAGTAGAGCACGGAATCAGCCCAACACCAGGGGTCAGGGGTTCGATTCCCACTTAGGGGCCCACTGTGGGAATGTATTCACACTGACGCAGACCGCTGTGTCGTGGGAAACACTTGACAAATGAAGACCGTAATCATCAATAATTGTGTCCGTGTCAGACTGATGCCGGCGGTGCTCCAGACGATGGCGGACAGGAAGGACCTGCTGTCCAACGAGATCTACCTGCTGAGCGCCGTCACGGCCCTGCAGCGCGTGGCCGAGACGCTGCCCCACTTCATCAGCCCCTACCTGCACGGCACCGTCTCTCAGGTCAGGGCCTGCCCCGTGTCCCCCAGCATGCTGGTGGGACCACTCATGTAGAGATGCCCTCAACCCAAACGTTCCCCTCAACGTTCTCCATCGGTTCTCCCTGTCCAGGTGTGTCGGATATCGCGGCTCGCCGAGGCCTCGGCCACCTCCCCCCAGCTCTCGGCCCGCCTCGCCTCCCTCAGCGCCACCCTGGCCACCAAGGTGCCCCCCAGGGTCCTACTGCCCACCCTCGCCAAGTGCTACAGTGACATGGTTCCCGCAAAACAGGTGTGCGAACACGGGGGGGGGGTTCATCCAAACATGTCGATGTTTGTAAATGTGTGAAACCGTTTGTGTCGTAGTAAATATTGTGTTCTTCCCGCAGAGACATCTGGGTCCCCTCATGTCCATTTTAAAGGGACACATCAGTCACATGGAGAAGGACGAGCTGAACTCCCACCAGTCAGAGCTCACCTCTTTCTTCCTCACTGCCCTGGACTTCCGCGCCAAGCACTGCCAGGTACTGGTGGGCCCTGTCCACCCGGTCTGTCTCCTCCCCGCACTTCTGTTAGTCCAGAGCTCAGGAACTGTTGGTCTGTTTGTGTCCTGTTCGATGTAGGTTCTTGTCTAAAGTCTGCAGTTGCAGGCTTTACTGGGCAGTTCATTCTGAAGTGCTGTTAGTGGTATCAATGTTTGAAAAATTATGAACATCGTTCATTATTCATGCCCATGTTCCTCAACACTTGAGGTCATCATTCACAACACAATGCATCCACCTCGTGACCACTCCAGGGTGCTGTCACTATGCAGCTGAGCGGCCATGTTCCTTCCTCCCTGACAGGGTGACCTGCAGAAGACTGAGGAGGTGGAGGGCTTCACCATCGACTGCCTCCTCGCCATGGTGATGAAGCTGTCGGAGATCACCTTCAGGCCGCTCTTCTTCAAGGTATCCAGGAAAAGCTTTGTTTGTATTGCCTGGCGAGGTCCGGGTAGAACTCCAACCCCTCTGACACCTTGTTGTCCTCCTGCTTCCCCCTGCAGCTGTTCGACTGGAGCAAGACTGAGACTGAGACGGAGGGCAAGCAAAGGCTGCTGACCTTCTACCGGCTGGCCGACCGCATCGCCGACCGCCTCAAGGGGCTCTTCGTGCTGTTCGCCGGGAACCTCGTGAAGCCCTTCTCCGACCTCCTCCAGCAGACCAACGTCACCAAGACGGGTGGGTTCCAGTCTCAGGGTGTGGTCGCGGATCTTTGACCGGTGGTGGGGTGGGGAGCCGATGGGGCCGACCGCACCATTTTACTCTGCTAGTGCGGTTCTAGCTCTGGATGAACAGCCACTTTGCATGAGTCTGATATTTGCATCCAGCACATTTCAGTTATCCTATCGTGTTGGGTTAATTTGCTAAACAAAATGGACATGTTTTAAAGCGGGTAATCAGGTAACGGATTCAGTGAATGTTTGGGTTCAAAATGTCTACATCCCATAATGTGATTGCTGATGCTCCCTCCGGCCAGGCGAGGCGCTGTTTGACTCTGAAAACGGGGTGGAGAAGAGCAGCATGCTGCTGCGCTACGTGCTGGACTGCATGTTGAAGATCTTCCTGTACGACACGCACCGCTTCCTCAGCAAGGACCGTGCGGAGGCCCTCATGGGGCCCCTGGTGGACCAGGTAAGTCTGAGCAGGTGCATGTTCACTGATCATGAACCTATATAGGTTGCCGCGGCGATCGCGGACCTATAAAGATTGTCTTGGTGATCATGAACATTGCTCTTCAGTTGGAGAACACCCTCGGGGGAGAGGAGTCCTACCAGCTCAGAGTGACCAAGCACCTGGTGCCCTGCCTGGGCCAGTTCTCTGTGGCGATGGGTGACGACACCCAGTGGAAGACCCTCAACTACCAGGTCCTGCTCAAGACCCGGCACAGCTCTTCTAAGGTAGGAAACCATCCCATTCCACGCAAAACATGCAGGTCAGCACTCAAGCACTACACCTGGGTATTGTTCCCGGGCACCACCCTGTGAGGCCGGCAGCCCACTGCTTCCCTCACATACCCCGGAGGCTGGCAGGGTACATATGACACCACATCCGAAGGAGACTTGATTCTCACATGTGGCCCCTGTTCACCCCTGTGCAGGTGCGCTTCTCTGCTCTCCTGATGGTGATGGAGCTGGCCAGCAAGCTGAGGGAGAACTACATGGTCCTACTGCCTGAGACCATCCCCTTCCTGGCTGAACTCATGGAGGGTGAGTTAGCCCAAGGATAGCCGCAGCGCACACCACGCACCTCTCGTGTTGTGACATCAACGCCGCTTCGGCGTGGATGTAGCGCAGCGCCTCCTCCAGCAGGCTGAAACAGACATGGAAACGTTGGCTCTGAAACCTTAGGACAGTCACTGGGTCTTTGGGCTACGCTCAGCCACTCCTTCACGCACACACGCACCTCTGCTGCAGCTGTAGGAGACCCTCATCCTGGCCATCATCAGTGGTATCTGCGAGCTGCCGGATGGAAAATAGTGAATGAAAGACAGAATTCATTAGTGTTTACGTTTTGTAAGTTCATTGTTGACTCAAAAGTGAGCTTTTCGATGTGCTGCAGATCAGTTGGCTCACTACTACAACTACATGTGATACTCATGTTATTTCTCACCACTCAGTGATTTTTCTGTGTCTCTGGATGAATTCAGAAAACGACAGTCCTGACGTCGCCTATTTCAGTTAATGTAGTATCTGCGATTTTTATCACCTTAATTCCTGTAATTAACCTACATCAATAGCTACAAAACTTTAAACAAAAAACATTAGAAAATGGCAAAGTTGAACTAACCTCTGACAAGACTTCTCTTGGAGTGTATGACGTTGCTTGGTGTGAAAGACCTACTGTAGGTTTTGGGCTGAACCAACTCTTCCCGTTCCCCTTGTGCAGATGACACGGAGGAGGTGGAACACCAGGTCCAGAAGGTCATCCAGGAGATGGAGAACATTCTGGGGGAACCTCTGCAAAGCTACTTTTAACACACACGCACACATTTATAACTCCACCCGTCATGCTGTAAATGCTATATGGGTGACTACTTTGGGTATTCAGAAATGAGTGAACCACCAGCTTCAATATATTGGCACACGTCCGTAGTTGATATATAAAATGTATATATATAATATATATGCTGGTCTAGGTGGCCATTTTAGAGAGACGAACGAGTAACGGAACTATTTCCATGCATTTTCTCAAACGTACACAAGACCCATTGTGTAAACCTGATCATTTTCCCCAACCGACAATATTTTTTTTTACTGAATGACATTTTCACGTCAGTGCTGTGGTTGAATTTAGGCCTATGGTTGTGACATTTCTTTGTCCAAACTCATTGTGGAGTTAATATTTAGTATTTTAGGTCAATTCAGTGTGTGTGAGTATCTAAGAAGTAGATGCTTTTTGTTAATTTGATGGTTATGCTGTGGCTTTTTATAGAAAGTAGACCTAATTATAATAGGAATGCAGTAGGACTCATTAATAAAAGATAACTCTTGTATACATAATTTGGATGATACATGTTTATTTATCTATCAACATGTAATACGTCATTAAATGTATACACATTTTTTTGATACACATCCATCCATTACATTTACATTTACATTTAGGGCATTTAGCAGACGCTTTCATCCGAAGGGACTTACAAAAAGTACGTTTGTCAGAAGAAGGTGAAACATTTCTTTGCTATTAATACAGTAAGAAGTCACCAGAACAAGTTTCAAGCATTTCAATTGCGAGGTTATCCATTGCTAGTATATAACATCTCTGGCTAAGTGCCAAGTTACAAAGAGCAATTATAAAGTGCCAAGAGAACATAAAAGAGCATTGGGGAGATATAAAACAAGTGAGTCTTGAATCTCTTCCGGAAGATGGGGAGTGACTCTGCAGTTTTGACATTGGCACATTGGCAGGGAGCTCGTTCCACCACTGCGGTGCCAAGTCGGAGAAGAGTTGTGATTTCGCCATCCGAATATTTCCTCTTTTTAGTGATGGCGGTACCAGTCGACCAGCTGAGGTAGTTGAGCGGAGTGCTCGAGCAGGGGAATGGGGTTTCACTAACGCTTGGAGGTAGATAGGGGCAGTTCCATTAACGGCTTTGTAGGCCAGTAGAATCGTCTTGAATTTGATGCGAGCCACTACGGGGAGCCAGTGGAGGTTGAAGAGGGGGGTCACATGGGAGAATTTCTTCAAGTGAAGTTACGAGTTACTGATGTTAAAGTCCAAGTCAAGTTGCAAGTCTCTTCGCATTTTGTCAAGTCGAGTCTAAAGTCATCAAATTCATGACTCGAGTCAAAGTCATGTGACTCGAGTCCACACCACTGAAACATGAGGGGTGAAACAAGCGTCATTCTGTGTGTGTGCGTGTAGCGGTTGTTACTCTCTTGCGTTGTGTAATGTTCGTACCAATGATCAGGCCACTATTGCGGACTCCGACGTTCATTTATTGTGCTGATAAAACACAGGAAAGCACTTTTGTCAGTCGGGCATCTCACATGAACAGCTCAGACACACGTTACCCCCGATAGCAGACTGTGTCTAAAAACCTAAATCCCATTAACAAATCACAAATGAATAATAACAATAAAAAAAGTATAGGTACCTGACAAAACACAGGAAAACACTTTTGTCAGTCGGGCATCTCACATGAACAGCTCAGACACTGGAAGAAATAAAAGTCAAACGGTTCACGGCTGGGGAAACTATGTCACTAGGAACAAGTTATCATTAAGCTAGCAATGCTACCAACCAGCCACAAAGCACTCAACTTCTTGTAAATCGCAGACTCATAACACAGACAACATAAATAGCTATTTCCACATGTATGACAAAAGAAAAATACATTTCAACAGTCAAAATAAGTCACAACACCGGGGCTCAGTATACAACAACCTACCACGTTACCCCCGATAGCAGACTGTGTCTAAAAACCGGGGTCTCCCGTGAAGTCTGCAGGGGCTCGCATGTTGCATACAAGTACCCAAATGAAAATAGGACTTTGTAAACTCATCATCAGAATAAAAAAAGAATAATTAAATGCAGTGTACATTAAATAATAACAGAATTACAGAGTAATGGCAAGTGAGATCATCAATATATATATATCAACTCCGTTACACGCGTCCATCTATTCTGCTCCACTGTGCTGTCTACACCAAAGCTGTAGATATGATGAAGAAGTGTTTTGGAATTAAAGTCCATTTGTTTGATGAACACAAGTGCTGCACTGTTGCTGATGAAACATGTTGAGTTCACGTAATATTTTCATTATTAAGTCAGTTCTTTATTTACTCAGTCATGTGTTTTATTCACTGAGTTATTACGGTGTATATTCTTCAGTGGAACACAGAGGCATTATCAGAGGGCTAATCCACGTTAAACGTTGGTGAGTGGAATGTTTTCCCCGCAGAGTGTGGGCAGGGCCATGTGGGTTGAGGCCGTGACATCTTGTTCTGGGAACCAAATTGATGTAAACCACAATCAAAGCAGCACAAGGTGGAGGCACTTCTCCACTTTATAAATGGTCTGAGAAACATTAGAAGCTGAGTCCAAAGAATAGAACAAATTATGTGATCATTTTTTAACAAATGTTTTCTCTGAATGGTCTCTGCTACCTCTTCATGGTCTGAGGTATGTTTGGGTGGTGTCTCCAACTGACTATGTCTGGGTGGTGTCTCCACCTGTCTGTATGTTTGCGTGGAGGCTCCACCTGACTCCACCTGTCGTGTCCGCCTTTGAGCACCATCGTTGGCCTTGGCAAGTGCACCGACCGGCCCTCCCTCCGCCCTCCCCTCCCCTCCATGGGGAGGGGAGGGCGTGAAGTAAAATAAACTAACACAAAACAAAGAAAAAGCACAGCCCTGTCCCCGACCACCATGGGTGCCTTTGCAGATTAACATGTGACCACCATGGGTACGAGGTGGACCAACACGGGCAGGCCGAGTCTGGGCCCCCCAAAACAGTTCATCCCGCAGCGCCAGTTCTGCTTACCAAAAGTGGCCCTCTGGTTGAGAATTGGGGAAGATTATCCTCCATGCACCACTCATGCTGTTTCTACTGGTTGAGAATTGGCGAACTTTGTCCTCCATGCATCACTTATGTTGTTTCTTCCCTGATTCTCAACGTTTGCTCTGAAATAGAATTTAATCACATTTTAACTTTTCAACTTTAAAGCTTCTAAAATCAGAGTGAAAAACACACAGACACACACCTTTCCTTTGCATCCAGTCTACCTGACCCTTTTAACCCTTACCGTCATAATAATGAATTATTTCCTGTATGCCATTTATACAGTGACCACTAGTTACCACCTCTCTGACTTTGTTTTTCACATGGAGGGGGTTCTAACACCTCTAGCACTCCTTAATGATGTCATAGCCACACAGACCAATCAGCTACTGACAGTTTCACAGCTGGCAGTCGGGCCATTAAGCAAAACAAAAGATGAGAGTGATTACCAACTGTATGAGTTAGCTCTACCAACAGAAAAGCTACAACACAAGTTCTAATTCCTTATGTACTCACCAACAGCAACAATCCTGCAACTCCTTTAACAGACAAAATGTATTTTGTCTGTTCTGCTCTTCTTCCACGTACTCGTTGTTCATGAGCTTGCCAAGGATGACCAGCATGTGATTCTTGAACTCCCGCATGACTCTCTGGCAGTCATGGACAGTCAGCTGGCTGTTGACGAAGCGGTCATATTTTTCTGTATCACATAATCCTGGCAACCTTCCAAGTACTATACACTGAGCAGGAAAGAGGAGAGTAGGGGTTGTAGGAGCCATTTTCAGTTTAAGTTAGTTAGGATCTTTTATTTTGGAAGGACTTTTATTTTGACAGTTGTGAGAAGGCCTTGAGCCTTAAGATGGCCGACACTCACCTCTGACCTCAGAATCTAGAACAGAGGAGCTTAGAACAGACGTTAGAAGGCATACAGTTCTTTACTGAACATATTGAACATATTGAACAAATTAAACTTGAACTTACTTTACTTGAACCTTTTGTACTTTACGGCTAACAACTTAGACTTTTTAACCTTTGAACCTTTTTCACTTTTGGATGATTATTGGACTACTGGATTTTTGCTACTCTGGATTTTTTTCTTTGTTTGTTTCAACTCCACCTGCTTGCTCACCTGCTTACTATTCACCTGCCTGCCCTGCCTGCCCTGCCTGCCTACCTGCTTACCCTCCATGCCTGCTTACCTCTGCCTCCATACATCTTCATCAATCAAGGTACAAACTCATTTTGCGCATTCAGTCAAAGAAGCTTGCTTGACTTGCGTCTGTACTTGTGGCTATTTCATTTGCAACTTCGAAATATGCCTCCACATATAGTAAAGAACTTTGCCATTGCTTCTGCTGCTTGAAAATGGACGTCTTTGAAATGTTTGGAGCACATGGACTCTTTGTTTAACTGCAATTGTGAAGCTTGTGGATGGCTTTAATCTGATTAAGATCATTGGATTTTGGAGATGAAGATATTTTTGGATCTTTTGAGTTTAGATTTTTGAATTTGATTCACTATTGGAGTGGAATACTATTTGAAAATGGAGTTGGAGTGACCCATTGTTTGAATCTGAATTAGGAAGAGTGACCTATTGTCTGACTTTGGATTTGAAGTTTTCCATTATTGTTTGACTCTGCTATTGGAGCGGATTTTTGATTTTCGTTTGTGAAGAGCCAGAAGACACAATTGTGTTGT
>OMKQ01001658.1:0-10319 GCA_900302335.1 Phycis phycis
AAGCCAAGATGGCTACCTCTAATTTCTGAACTGTAGTAAAACTAGTAAGTTGTTTTAAAGACAAGACATGATGAGTTTCAGCCTGTGAGAAACAGAGATATAATGACATGTTGAATGAGGCCATTCTGTGGAATGTTTCCACCAGGGAGACATGATGTGTCCCTGCGTTTTCAGCTCTAACTCGTACGCCTACTAACACCACATCACTCGTAATCCCCCTTGGACACCAATAGCCAGCGTTAGCGTGTTGATTTGGAGCCTCCAGTGTGTGCAGGCTACTGGGCAGGGTGTTGATCGGTGGAGGTGGTGGGCCAGGCCTGCCGTGGACGGTGGGGGGAGGGTGGGGGTCAGAGCCAGCGTTCAGCTGCTGAGATCTCTGGCCCACGGGACCGGGGCGAGGGAGGGGAGGGTCGGCTGGGGTCAAGGGGTCAGGCCAAGATAGAACAGAAGGAACCCAGGCTCAGGACGGAGGGGCCTCTTTTGTTTGCTCTCGTAGCACTGGGTTTTCCGACCTCATCCTGCAGCCATCAACTTGGCAGCAGGGAGCAGACAACACTCATGAGAAAAGCACTGATACTTAGCCTGGTAAAGTACAAAATAAAAAACAAAACAACAGCAATTGCAATGTTTGTTTTTGTGTCATTCTCAACCACTGGCTCAAATTAGTATTCTGTCAAATCACTTTGACATTTGTGAAAAAGATGTCACTAGATCTTAACCATTTGGATTCCACGAGAATGCAAAGTGGACCTACAATACACCTCCATAGCAAACTAACTAAACCAAAGCACTATAAGCTGAGCTTTGACCATCTTCAACTTGAATACGGTCTGATGAACATGGCATTGGACCACAGAGATCTAGACTTGATCTTTGGAACTCATTTGCATGGACAACACAGAGCGAGATGGGGAGAGAAAGAGCTGGACAGAGGTCACCGTCTCTGTCCAGCCTGTGCGGACAGTCCCTGGAGACGTGGTCTGTGTCCAGCTGAGAAGGCTGTGGGAGCGTTGGGGGAGGTGGCTGGCGGGGGTGGGATCTCACAGGGCGGGTGTGGCCCCTGGACCCAACACAATGGCCAGGGGGTCATTATGCAGGGCCAGGGATGGGAAAACGGTGGTGGGAGGGGACATCTGGCAGTGACCCCCAATTTCTGAGAGCCAGAGCTCCCACAATGCATCAGGCAGGCTGCTGAGGGAAGCTGTTTGATAAAGAGGGGGCAGCTGTCTGATAAAGAGGGGTCAGCCTATATTGATCATGGGACAGTGGGCCCAAATGCAAATAGGACCGGTCACTGGTCAGAGTAAATTGCCTGATGCAGAACAGGACTTTCGTTGATTGAGGGCCAAATGGGCTTCGGCCGTTTCCAAAACAGTCTGCAAAAAACTGATTTAAATATCAAAATGTCAAAATGGATAGTGAAAAAGAAATCTTTACATAGGCTGAGTTACAGTGATTAAAAATGACGGGCAAAAATGACAGGCAGGATGTGAATACCCGTGAGCGAGTGAGACTCACCGAGGCCACTGATAGTGTAATCTGAGTGTGGAGCTGGAAGCTGGACAGTGGGCTGCTCAGGTCGGCCCTCCTCGTGGTAGAACAGGCGGTAACCCTGGACAACCACACTCCCTGGTACAGTTTGCCAGCGGGCGATGATGGAGGTACAGTTGAGTGGCTCCAGTTGAAGTAGGGGCGCAGAGGGAACTATGTTAAGAGAGAGAAGAACACACAGACACACATTTATAATATATACAGAGCGAAAAAGAGAGCTGGGTTCAAGAAAACTTTAGTCACATGAAAACATGAATGCTAAACTATGGCTATCTTTAAGTAAAGTCACAAATGTGTCATTATCATGAGAAATATTCCATGCTAAGAAAAGCCTTAAGGTATCTACGCAAATGAGTAAAATACTACTCGCTCCAGAAAGTTATTTTATTTTCTTAGACAACAATTGCTTAGGTATTCTCAAAGTGTGTTCTGGCATGTTGCATGCATCAGGAGAGCATTTTGTAGACTATGACTTAGTTCTTCAGATGGATGGAATGGATGGATGGAATGGATTTCCATAGACTTCCATAGATCCAGCAGCCTTTTCATTAAACACCACCCCCACCACCACAGCATCTTGCCTATTGATGAGTTGACTCTCATAGCCCTTACCCAACTGGCTACCAATCACACACGCTATCACTCGTAGTAGCATCGGCAGCTACTACCGCTGCTACATCTCTTCTCTATACATATTATTTAACTTGCCTATAAACAGATCAGAAATCAGCGTTGGACAAAGTTGAGTTGGACAAACAACCAACTCCTCTTTTCAAGGCACCAGGCCATGAAAAGGGGCTTTTCTTCCCCACACATAGATGCCCCAGGCCCCCTTTTTATGACCCGTGACTGAGGCCACTCGAACAGCACTGACAGCCAGGGGCAAAGGTCCCTGGGTAACCAACACAAAGGCTGTGGGACAATGCGGGCAGGGCCGGCTCCAGCCATGAGTCGGCTGCTCTGCGTGGGGCCACAGAGGACCTCTCCAGAGAGCAGCAAAACATCCAGGAGACAAAGATGGCTCTACACTCCCCTGGTCACAGAGTGAGGCTTTTTTGGTGTTTTTCTTCTGATCTTCTTCTTTTTCTCTTTCAAGTGACCAAGGAATTGACATCACATATGAATAAAACTAATAAAAACTCCCTTTTCTAGCAATGGCGGGTGCATGGCGGGCCCCGTACCTATATGTGTGTGACCTTGAATAGACCCAGAAATGTCCTTCACCTTTACTGCTGGACACACTGGGTGTTCGATGGGAGGTCCAGGCAGAGGGCTCGCACCAGCCCACGCGCGTCGCCACGGCGATGCGGAGCAGGTAAATGGTGTCCGGCTCCAGGTTCTCCAGGAGGTGCTGGGTGCTGTTCCGGGGCACCTCCACGGACGTGACGGCGGGGTCCGCCGCCGTGCGGTAGGAGAGCTGGTACGCCGACACCCGGCCTCGGCTCAGCTTGGCCGGCAGCGGCTGCCAGCTCACCTGGATGTCCGAGGTGCTCCGGCTGATCAGGCTCAGCTCCGGCGTGCGAAGGGGCACTGCAGGGACCCACCGGCAAACACACCAGCGTCAGCGTATGCACTTTACACTCAACGGCGATGGGATAACCAGTTAGGATTCAGACACAACTTTTAGATTAAGATTAAAACCGTCCGTATGAAACGGCGACACTACTTTCCTTCCAGAACATTCTATACTTGGTGCGAAGGAATGTGACCAAAAAAAAAAAAACGTTTCAGTGGCAAAGAATGTGAGCCCCCTTTTTTATCCCCATCCTGGACACCCTCTGTACACTCTACAGTCACATTAAAGGTCTGGCTTAAGTACTGTGGTGATTTACTGCGAGGAATGCCGGCCGTCTCTCTGCGCTTACCGTCCTCGAGGGTGTGTTGGCTGACTTGGTCTGACATGCGGCTGGCCCCCATCGGCATGTACGCCACGATGTAGAAGCTGTAGTTGCGGGCCGGCTCCAGGTCCTCGATAATGTAGCTGGTGGTGTCGTTGCCGATCACGGCCTGGTACTCCTCGTTATTCAGACCTGACGGGAATACGAGGAGATGGAAAGAAGCAGATCGCTGAGGATCAGTCCCGGGAAAAAAAAGGAGACAGATGACAGAGTGCCCGACTCTGGCTGTAAAGAGTAACATAAATCTAATGGTTAATGTCCAGGAACAGGCATGTAATGTAAAGCAGAGGGAAGGGAGTGCTCCCAGACTTCCTAAACATGGGATGTGTTTGATGCTCTCCCTGTAATCCATAAAGACAACTGTATAGTGGATACAGTGAATCTGTCCGTTTGGATGCATTATTCAAACACAGATTTGCATCGTGTGTTGTTTTTATCTTGGTGAAGTTAAGAATTGCTTTTTTATCCCATGAACAGATTCATGCTAAACTAAACATTTAATCGGGACGCATCTTCCCACCTTTCTCAACTGACAATAATAGTCATAATAATATACTTTAAAAGGGAAAGAAAACACATCTTGTTTATCTTTTGCCTCCCTTGAGTCTCACCCTCGGCCTTCATGTAATGGATGGAGTAGGCGATGACTTTGTTTGCGTTGTAGAGCGGCCTTTCCCAGGCCAACAAGATGGCGGAGCTGGAGATGGTCTCGGCATGGACGTTCCTGGGTGCGCTGGGCCGGTCCTCCGACATGACGACGATGAGCCGCGCCACGGACAGCACCGAGCCCTGCTCGCTCTCCGCCACGCACTGGTAGATGGCGTCGTCCTCGGGGATGATCTGCGTGATCACCAGCTTGCTGTGAAACCACACAAAACAACCGGGATCAGAACTCTGCTCCTCAGTTTCATAGGTGGTATATTACAGGACTTAATGGTCAAGTTCCATTTTATTTTGTATAGCCCTTAACCACAGTTACAGTCTCAAAGGGCTTTACATGCCACGTTATATTAGGGGGCTAATGGTAACCCGTGTTGGTAGAATCGGTCTGTGTCGCCGATGTAGAGAGAGTACTTGCCTGTTGTACATCTTGATCCTGCCGTTGAGGTGCACCTTTTGGCCGTTTTTCAGCCAGCTGATGTGCGGTTGGGGCACCCCCTCTGCCTGGCACATGAAGCGGGCAGTACCAGCTCTGGGTCGGGTCTGGCTCTCTGGCTTCTCAACAAAGGACGGAGGCACTGGAAACACAGACATGATCGTTCAGACTAAACACCCGGATATCTAAACACCTGTTTTAAAGATCATCTCGATGATAGAGCAAATATCTTACACCTCCTCCATACATGATTCCAAATAGTATTTTCCAAAATGTAGACTATGAGACCAATATCCAATATTGACAGCGTAGCATCTAGGAGTACAAGACCTTATTTGAGGAAACAGGAATGCATCTCAGAACAACATCTCCACCGCAGAGTGCAGTCCAGTGAGGGTGTGGTGATGGCCTCACCCAGGACGGTGAGGTTCGCTGCAGCCAGGGTGTGGTTGCGGGTTCCGGGGGTGGTCGCCCTGCAGAGATAGATCCCGCTGTGTTGGGACTTCACGTCAGACAGAACCAGGTTGCCACTGCCCAGCACTCTGGCGTTGTACACGTCGATGGGCTTGCTGTCCGCGCGGCTCCACGAGATGATGGGCTGCGGGTTGCCGGTGGCGATGCACTCCAGGACGACGGTCTGATGCATGGACGCCGTGACGTTCTGGGGGCCGGCGACGATTCTGGGGCTCTGGCGTGATTTAGGGGCCGTACCTGGAAGTTAAAAAGAAAGATAATTAAAACCATGACTCTCAGGAACTCTGGGAAATGTCAGAAACACATCTACACTACGGTTTGCGTACTAAGTAGTTTTATTTGAGATAGTGTAAACATGTATATACAGCACACCAGCCCAACATGACTGGCTGACTGAGGGTGGAGATGTAATGGAGGTGACATACCCGGGCTGACCGTCAGCGCCGCCTCTCTGCTCTTCATACGATTGCCGATGTTAGTCGCCACACATCGGTACTTTCCAGCATCTTCCATCTGTACTTTTTGGATCTGAAGCACTCCATTTGGTAAAATTGTGATTCTTAAAGAATCAACAGAGAAGAAACATGTTACAGGACACAATCAATCACAATCACACAATGTCATTACGATGAACATCGTAATGACACATATAGATAATACATTACAAGAATGGACGCAGACAGGATTCTCATCATAATGTGGAGGCAGTCCAGTGGTACCTGTCAGTCTCCAGAGGTAGTGTACTTTGATTGAGCTCCCATGTGATGGTGGCCTGAGGGCTGGCAGCGACAGCACACCAGAACCGGGCCGCCGCGCCCTCCGAGACCACCATAGGCACTGGGTGAGTGAGGAATTCAGAAATACCTGCAGACAAAAAACATTGTATGAAATAAAATCTGATTTTTATTTTAAAGTTCTATTCTATAACTGGCTTCCTCAAATTGGATCCATGAACCCCATGGGGGCAAACTCAACAGAGACCCCGACTGAGGAAGAGTCTGCTAAAATCCAAGTCAAGAACCAGAATTAGATCCTATGATACATGCGTGCATTGTTTTGAGTTTTTCTAATCTAGGCAAATGCATGCAAAGCCCTGAGTGTGTGTTAAGTGATTGTGTGTTGAAGCCATTGATCATCTCCGAGCACCATGAGCTTGCCTTTGGGGAGCTAATCTATAATAGTGACCAGCTGGTACAATCAATGGATCAATGGAGGAATGACAGAGGATGATGCATTGTCATAGGTAAATACTAATCAATTCACTCTCTCTCTCACTCGCTCTGTACAAAGAGAGCACCGCATCTGACTAAAACCATATGTTAAACACAATCTATGAAGAAGTCCTGGGGATTTAAATGGTACCTGTATTCTGTAAGATGGCATTATACAGCCAGGCAGGTGTTATAGTATACTTAGAAGATATATTTTATATCACATATACAATATAATATGCCATGTGGGAAATTATGTGCAGACAATAATTCCAAAACACAGAAAATATGTTAATTTAACCGTGCTTATATATGAGTTATTTTGTATTGTGATGATGATGATGATGATGATGATGATGATGATGATTATTATTATTATCATTATCATTATTATTATTAACTACAACTCAAATATAGCATACTCTGATCTACCTTTATCTTGAAAAGCCACTGTTAAATAAGGCCAGTTAGTTAGCATCATTCATTAAGGTGAAGCCATCCCATCCCCCCAGACTAAGAGGAAGAAGTCAATACCATATTAAAGGAAATCAATCTTTAGCGCTCCAACTGAAATTCAACATTAGGAATGCGTGTCTACTAGGGAGATTGAAATTGAAGAGCATTCCCTATCCATTTAAGGGGTAATTGTATCAATATAACACACACAAGTTAAACCACTGGCCCTGCTCTCTTCAGACTCATGACTTAGCACTGAGGGTTCCTTTATTATGTATTCATAAATAATTTGACAGAAGCCATGGTGGACTCTTACTGCGACTAAGAAACCCAGACGAAAGCCAGTCTATATCACTATATCTCAAGTCTTTATCTAAAGCACTGAAAAGAGAGATTCCACTATGATATCAAAATCTCTATGACCATATTCCCATTCCGTAAGATTATTTGCCACCAAAGCACCAAACTTTTATTTTGCAGTAATTTGATGTTAAGTCTTCTTAAAAGTTCCGTCACACCAGAATATACCTTTAAGGCAATGTTATATGTAAAAACCCTGGGACATCTTCCCAACAGAGGTGGGGCCAGGACAGACTGCTCTGCTAATATGCTCACCTCTGTCGTAAAGCGTGAATCAATGGTCAGGTCAAACAGCACAAAGATTGCCCTGAAGAGGTCAGAGGTCACCCCACAACCCCCTGTCCATCTTATTTTGGCTCTCAGTCTGGGACCCAGATCGAAGTCAGCACACCAATTCGTCACAAAGGGTACCAAACAAATGGTAACAAACTGTATTTCAATATTGGTGTTGCACAAGATATACTTACCTATTGGCAATGACTACATACATTTCCTTAAAGAAAGAGGAAAACCACTAAGGAGCACTCAAGTTTCAAGTTTAAGTTCAAGCTACTCATGTCATCAATAGACTTTTATGATGGCCTTGTGGGTGTTTTGACTTTTGCTTAACTGTTCTTGATTCAAATATTCACTAGAATAACAACTAAATCATCTCTTCCAGACTAAAAAATAAAGAATTCTACTCACTCAAGTGTGAAAAATGTGGGCTTATAGTTTTGACAAAAGGCCTCAACTTGACAATGATGGGGGAGAGCCTGTGAAAGAGACCCTGGGCCGAGAGAAAGGACAGCCGGGCCGCCGCAGCCCAATGGTGACATCACAAAGCCGCTCCTGGCTGACCTCCGACCCTCAGGGCCTCTGGACAGAAGGCTAGCCCAGAGAGATCCCATTCTCCACCCTCCAGCTGACCAACCCCCACCCCCTCTCCCTCAACCCTGTCACTGGGCTGGACGACACCTCCAGCCTGAATCCTTTTGGCTTGTGGTAGAAAGTTATTCTTTTGATTCAGCAGACCAGAAATAACCCCTCCACAATAACAACAACAAAATATGACAATAACAACACTATAAAGGCAAAGTGTTCGGTCAACTTGACGCTGAAACCTCTACACCATCATTGTATCATTTTAGATATCAAAAAGTATGCTCATTGGTGGGTCAGGGGACATTCCAGCTCTCCCCAGGTGAACCCACACCAGAGCTGGGAGGACAGTATCCATGACAATGTGATATATAGCTGCCACCGAGAATCAAAGTGAGATGTGTCTGTGGCCGCCGAGGCCTATTGAATTACCAACCGCTATCGCCGTGTCCACTGATATGTGGACGGCTGAATAGAATGAAAACCAGCCTTTTCTTCTGGGGCAGTCAGGGCCATGCCAAACAAAAGCCAACAGCCTTTTTTTTTGTGATTCCTCTGTGGAACAGATCACTGACAAATCACATTGAATATTGTGGGCAATGCAGCGTTGATGTAAATGTTGAAGTTGAAGCATCTACATACATAGTCTCTATCACTAACTTCACTTGGATTTGTAGCTGAATAGAAATAAACAGAGGTGTTTGAGAATGGGAGCTTCCTAGATTCAGTTCACTTGAGTATGCATACTACAAATAGGACTGTAGGACGTCCTTATCTGGCTTTTTCTCTGAGAACCATCAAGGTAAGTTACAAATAGACTTGTTTTCTTCACCCTTCCCATCCCACAGTGTTTCATACTCACTTGCGATGGTCAGACGTGATCTTTGGCTTAGTATAGCTCCATATTTGTTCTGAGAGAGGCACTGATAGAATCCTTCATCAGAATCCACCCTGTCATTCTTCACATTTGGTATGTACAAGGAGCCGTTCGGCAGGAACTGTGCGCGTTCGCTTTCGGCCATAGGCAGTCCGTTTTTAAGCCACCTCACAGTGACTGGGGGCTGCCCATGAGCCAGGCAGTCCAGGACAGCCGAATCCTTTGGTAAGACAGTGATATCACTGGGCTCTGTGATGAACGATAGCTCACTAAAACATAAAACACCTGGGATGGGGAAATGAAAATAATAATCACTACACAATCGCATGTTTGCTGTCTGTTGGCTGCAATTCATAATTGCAGAACATCATACAATAATAAATACATTAAAGACTGCTTAATGCCTACTGCATATGCCTATAAAATTAAGAAAAAGAAAACAAGGAAAGGAGCAATGATAATTTGAAAGAAGATTCATAGTTAAATCCCTTGACCTTTTCGGCACTGCCTTAAGTATAAAGCAATAACCAAATTCGTGAAAACAACATGAAAGTCATACATGCAAAAGTTAAAAGCATAGGATATGATCAAATACGAACAATCAATAAAAGATAGCATATTTTGCGGAAATATAATGAGAATATAGGCAATATGGTTAAGCAAGTCGGTGCCATAGCCTGCAAACCGCTGTGTGTACAACGACATGCAGCGGTCCCATTAAGGACAGCGAATCAGCCGAAGTTCAGCGAAAAACACATCTATAAGAAACAATAGAAACAACAAACACTTGACTTACTTGATAGAGAGGAAAAACACAAAACAAATAACAGCCAAAGCCGGAAGGTCTTCATTTTAAACTTTGCCATTTATCCGACTCGCTCTGTCATGTTTCACACTCCGAGCGAACGCTCTCCAGCGTGCTATCCGCAGCTCCCCCACAGCACTTGTGACCCGAGAGGACCAACAACGGTGAGTGATGGGCCCACGCCCACCGGCCGCCCTCCACGCATGCGTGCCAGGGCCGCCAGGGGCATACGTAGAATGTAGGATGTCCACAGACTGAGGTGAGTGACCAACACTAACCTACTACAAGTATATCAAAGCTCTTTGTAGATCAGAACCGTGGGGGTAAAGATACCTGGAGCCCTTATCATACAATTAGGCAAAAGTATATAGTGCAACATAATTAGGTCTACAGTTAAATGGGGACGACATGACAACACTTGCGACTTCCTGATGTTTCACAAACATACAGCAATGGACTACTTTATAATAACCAAACCACCATTGATGTTCAACTTTTTGTTTGTTTTCCAGCTCCTATGACACTTTTACAAGCGTTATGACCAACATCAATTGGGACAGGAAATAAAATGTTCCTAGATGGTCAACACTGAACCACAGCTGCTCTGGCCACAGAAGCTGGTAATTATGAGAAGATATCGATGGTTCCAAGTTAGCTGTTTAATGAATTCAGGTATTGATCCAACAGCCGTGCGTGTTGACAATGACCACAATCCTACCCCCACCCCCCG
>OMKQ01001667.1:0-10064 GCA_900302335.1 Phycis phycis
TATATATACATGATGGCCACATTCCTTTCTTAAAATGTCTGTCAAAAATAGTTTTGAATGTTACCATTGCACAGAACAAAAATGGCAACTGGTATGCTGTCCATTGTATGTCCAGGTACTGTCTCTGGAAGCAGATGCCTCCGTTGAAGAGATCACTCACATATACAGGGAGCTGGCCAAGACATGGCATCCAGACCACAACCCCAGCAAGGAAGCAGAAGCAATGTTCATCAAGATCAATGACGCCTATAAGGTTCTTCTTCATAGGCACAAACCCAAGCGCCTCTAATAGTTAATGTCTTCTGCTTGGAAGAAGAGTCTACGTGCAAATGATCAAGTTAAACGGAGTACATACTTTGACAGGAGTTTGATGCCATCTTGTGGCAGTGTACAGATACTTTAATGAATCCCAATATCAGATGATTCAAAGATAATACACCTGTCAAAAAAACGCCTTACAAAAAGGAAGCGTACTGTAAATATCCTTGAGCCAAATAAACAAGAAGCACAAATACGTCTACACCAGTCAATAAATTAGGAATTACAATCATGTTTGTCTTGTTTGACCCTCCCCAAAACCCAGTGCCACCAACGTCACTTCCTATTGAAATTGCTTCCTTTCATTTTTTACAACAAGCTAACTTCTGGTTGCTCACCTTAATCCACAGTCAAGTTGTATTAAAACGTCGCATTGGAATTCATCCCACGTATAATTCAAATGTTTAGTTACTGAATTATCTTGAATTAAAAGTATGGTAGGCCCACATTTTGTTGTTATTTTATAGTGGTTTCTTAGAGTTACCAATTTACAGTTAGACAACACATTGATCGCCAGATCCTAATTTTACTGTTGATGAATTATCAGGTGTAAGCTTGCATTGGCTTAATTTTGGTACTTTTAAATAAACTGTGATCCTGTCTTTTATACTCGTTATCCGTACGTGCACATGGCAATACGTTATTGTCACAAACCTCTAGGCTCCATCCCTGTGCCAATAAAAATAAGTGGGCCGTGGGCGTAAACATTGGCAACCATTGCAATATGAGTTTCATTATATAGTCGTGTGTCTTGAAGTTGTCTCGAAACCAAATCAATTGAATGCAAGATCAAACATATGCTCGTTTAATATAAGTTAACGTCAACAGGTGGTTTAATTCAGTATTTACTTCACGTACCTTGCATGCATCGATGCATTCGGTAATCACCAGCAGATCAAGGCTCTGTTATTCGGTCTGTATCCCAGCATGGGCCCGGAAGTTGTTTGGGATTCCCAGGTAAAAAAAAAAAAAAAAAATCCCGGAGATGCTGTCGTCGCCTGGGAAAACAAACAGCCATCCAGACAACTAAGAACGGGAAATATTTGTCGGTCGCCAGGTAAGAGACGCGGCAGCGGATTGAGCAGTGCTTGACGCGGACATTAATCGCAGTATATTTTAAACATGTTTTCAGTACTTGATGGGGTGAATGCCATTTGTCGTGTGGTCGGGTGCCATAGCAACGGCTTTGCAACATTGAACAGCGAAGACCTGTTCGGCATGCCGAGTGTTACATGGCTTCTGCTTTCATGCAGATAGACAATCAGCATTACAACAACTCTTAAAAATGACAGTCCGAGCGTTATACGCACGAAGATGTGTTAGAAAATACGGCTCAAAGCGAAATATATTATAACCCGTTGACGAAAATATAGGGTGAAGCCGGGTGAAACGCGGAAAATAATTGCTATGTAATTCAATAACGCAATGTACTGCATTTCGTATAAAGAACTGTCGACAGTTAGGCGCGTACCTTAATGTGTCTGCCATGCAACTGATGCACGGATGCATCACGCCTGTTGCTCCTAATGCGCAACCTGTGCACAAAATTCCCGTGATCTTTGTTACCGCCCCCCGTTCGCCCCATTGCCTCTGCTAACCGCTGTATCTGTGGGGTCTACATAGGCAATAATGCATAATGATCAATAATATATTATAAATTACAAAATGTAGCTTATAGCTTCATTGATCAACATTTATAAATATATATATATTTTTTACAAAGTAGGCAATGCTTTGTATAAAATGTAAATCATAATGATCCTTTATGTCGGCCTAACCTGCTTGCAGAAGGTACATCGATAGGTCTGTTCTGTAGTCAGTCATGCATCTATAAACTGGTAGCCTTCTATTACCATGGAGAAGTGAAGAAAGCTGAAGTTACCATTTAGTATATTAGAAATGCAGACAACTGTAAACATACACCTACTAAATAGGTTCTAGATGGTGAGCATGGTGTGGTATCAGTATGCCACTGTATCGAGACATGAAAGAAAAAGATTCAATTAACATTTCATTATATTCCACTGCAAATTAAATCAATAAATTCAACTTCTCCGCAGGCTTCTGGTGGGAGAATGAATGCTGATGACCACAATGACTCCTACTTACCAGGTAAGCCACGTTCAGATGGGCACAAGACACCTGTTTTTTTTTTTACAAATGTCCTTAATGGTGTGTAAAATATGCAGAGGTCTGGATTCTCAGGCAGCGGAGGAGACTCAGCTACAGAACAGGACTTTTATTGTGGGCTGCGAGGACGTTCGGTCAGTTCTTCAAACAGTCAGAAGTCTTCTCCACACCGCTCCCTTAGTGGTCAGTCTGCTCTTACTGTGTATCCCTTTGGGTGGGAAGTACCTGATTACTTTTACTCTAGTAGGCCAATGTGCAGAGGTGCAATGTTGTGGGCATTTGTACTTTACTTGAGAAATGATTGTGGGGACTATGTACTTGCAAAGCATATCTTAATTTTTATCTTACCTTATCTTACCGATGCAAAGAGGGCTATTCCAAAAGTCATTTTTTTTTTACCTGGAATCTGTTACTACCAGGTTAAAGCAATAAGTCCTAAAATCCTAATTTGACTAATGTACAATTACTTTGACCAAAGTAATGCTAGCAGGGACCTTTTTTTTTTTTTTTTTACTATACTCAAGTATAAGAGATGAGTGCAGCCATGGCCTACACGCAATGTCAGACAACCATCTCCACCTCTGCACAGCAAACTCCATCAAAGTTGAGTTGTACAGCGACGATGAGCCAGCAGTGGGTCCACAGCCCAGAGAGTCTGTGAGGGAGGACAGAGACTCAACCACAGAGGAGCAGAGCACAGAGCATGGTGCTGGTGCTGGTGGTGCTGGTGGTGGGTCTGCTGGAGAGAGGGGACACATCTACAGTGAGTTATCCAGCCCCAAGCCCGCCTCTCCGGGGCCTCTTCGGCTGCCCAATGGCAAGCTCCAGTGTGATATTTGCGGAATGATCTGCATCGGACCCAATGTCCTGATGGTGCACAAGCGCAGCCACACCGGTGAGAACATTGAAATCAAGTCAAATCCTTTTGTGTTTGCATAGCCCTTGATCACAGTTAGGTTTAGGGTTAACCCTAACCCTCAAAGGGCTTCACAGCCCACATTTTACAGCCCCCCCTTACCCTAAGCCTTCTAAAGGGCAAGGGAAAAACTCTCCAAATCCAACACAGAAGAGGTCTCTCTCTCCTTCCAGGAATGGAGTGCAATATGTTCTAAATGGGCAGACGTAACAGTAGTATAATTCGAGCAAACAAAGGTTAAGTGAGATCGAGTTGTTGGAAAATGTGGTGCTGTAGAAGTAGGGGCTAGTGAGTAAGCTGGTAGCTGTGCAGCAGTGAGTCACCTTCCCAATATGACAAAGAAAGTAGAGGAAATACATCCAATCACAACCATCAATTTGTATTTGTGTCTATCTGAATATGTGTTGTTAGGCGAAAGGCCATTCCAGTGTAGTCAGTGTGGAGCTTCCTTTACCCAGAAGGGGAATCTGTTGCGACACATCAAGCTTCACTCAGGAGAGAAGCCATTCAAATGCCCCATCTGTAACTACGCCTGCCGTCGGAGGGATGCCCTAACAGGACACTTGCGCACACATGCAGGTACAAGTTGGGTTCAATTGAAATGTAAAAAAGAAATTTCACTAAATCAGATCTATTTGTCATTCCCATCTTCGAAATAAGGTCTAGGGAACATTGTTCTTAGCCATAATGTACTTTACAACAGATGACAAAATATGGCTTTTAAAACTTTGTCAAAGCGAGACATTTTGTTGACATATTTTCCTAAGGAAATTGAACGTTGAATATGCATTGACTTGAACACGTGAAAATGGCCATCATTCATCCAACATGAGTTCCGTTATAAACGCAGCACATTCTTCCATCTCAACACTCTGAACTCTACTCTCTGTCCCATGTCCCACGCCCAGTGTCGTCTCCCAAAGCAGGCAAGACCCTGAAGTGTGAGCACTGTGGGCGCAGCTACAAGCAGCAGAGCACCCTGGAGGAGCACATGGAGCGCTGCCACAGCTGCCTGCAGAGCCTGGACCACCAGACCACCACCGGTACACAGGCAGCGCAGGGTACAACCGCTCTTGTTTACTGGAGTCCCAGTTCAACCTGCGTTTCCACCGACGTCTCTGTCTCTCTCAATTCCAACCCCAGTCTCTCAATGCACTTCATCAATGACTAAGTATGTGTTGTTGTTTGCAGGTGAGGATTCTCCCAATCCGGAGCTGATGACTAAACCAGTAATTCAGCCATCGACCGAAAAGCTCCCGTTCGTGGAAAGGCTCGCAAATAGCATCACCAAACGCAAGCGCTCAACTCCGCAGAAGTTTTTGGGTAAGTTGTCTAACAAAGAGGTCCAATTTGTCAGATCATAGATCAGAAATGACATTACATTTCAATAGAAATAAAATGGAATTGTTCAAATATATCCAATACGATAAACATTACCCCGTTCATTGTTTGCATGCAGTCGGTTAAGTCAATCCATCGTCATGAAGTCGGTCCAATTTCTGTTACATTGTGCAGGTGAAAAGCACATGCGTCTTAACATGCCTGAAGCACCTTATGAGCTATCCTCTGGCTCTGAAAAGGAAGGGGACCGTCTTAACTCCCAGTCTGCCGGGGAGACTGTCGGGCTGTTGGGAACCAGCTCCAAGTACCTCCAGGGAGGCAGGGTGAAGAGTGAGACCTACGACCCTCCCAAGCTTTCTCAGCCCCTCCCTGGCCACCTGTCTGAACTTCCCATGGCCATGACCTCCGTGTACAGTCGCATGGCTTCTCAGAGCACGTGTGTCCTTGGCGGGAGTGGCATGGCGGTCGTGGCCATGGTTCGGGCCGGGCCGGATATGGGCGAGGGCCACGACGAGCCCCCGTCAGCCCACAGCGCCAACAATTCTCCCAACGACTGTCCGGACTCGACAGACACGGAGAGCACAGTGGAAGAACAGAGCACAGGGGCCGCTGCCCCAACTAGTACCTCCAACCACCGCAACCTGCAACACCTACACTACCCCCCGGCCCCAGCGCTGGCCCGCAGCCGCCCCAACTCAATCCCCAGCCAGGCCAAAGACTCCGACCCAGAGTGGGACAGGGCGTGTCCAGTTCGCCTCTCGGCAGTGAAGAAGAGCCCCGGGTCGCCCCAGTCTTCCAGGGAGACCTTGCAGGTGGTGGACAGGGAAGGCCGCGCCATGCGCTGCTTCCACTGCCCACACTGCCGCATCCTCTTCCTGGACCATGTCATGTTCACCATTCACATGGGCTGCCACGGCTTCCGCCAGCCCTTCGAGTGCAACATCTGTGGCCACCGCAGCCAGGATCGCTATGAGTTTTCCTCTCACATCAGCCGGGGAGAGCACCAGGTGGGCTGAGGGCACCAGGTGGACTGGTTTGTGGAGGGCAGGGGTGGGATAAAAGGTAGATGGATGCTGCTTTTAGGATGATAATGATTATTCTGTTGGATCAGGTTTGTTCTGCACCAGGTCAGATTGTTATAATAGTTAATGATAGTATTGGTATGATCCTGATGTTCAATTGTCATCATATTTAAGACAATTTACAGCAGGTCATAAGAGAACATTCTCTCTCAGCATCATAAAATACAAACGGAGGTACAAATTATTATTGATTGCACCCCCAATTCAAATCATTCCGCAAAACATTTGGTTTTGCTTGAAAAGTGCCTTTTTGGGGGAGACTTCCTGTCATTACAAGATGTTAAGGAAACCTGGTGCTTAGAAATTATCACACCATCTGTTTTTATAAAAGGCATATTTGGCACTTTGATAGGTCACGTGCACTGACTTATAATTTGGATGGAAAAATAAATCTATTGTTCATAAAAGCTTGTAACATGAAGCTAATCAAAGAACAAACATAGCGCGTACATCTTAGACATAGCCAATTAGTATGTTAAATATGCACTGAGAGAGCTTTGTATTCATGTGGTTTATGAAGGGGGTGTGGAAAGGGAGGGAGGCAGGTTAGATTAATATGCACTCGGGTTGGGAAGAATCTTTTATCTTAGATGAAGCACAGAAGTGGCTTGCCTTAAACGTTGTAAGAACCTCTTGTTTACAGCAAACATTGCATGTAAAGTCCCTCTGAAAAGGTTCTACTGCTGCGCTTAAAATATAATCAAAGCAAGGGCAAAAGCTAAAAGAAATAAAAAGTGAAAATATATTTTACGTAATATTTGCCTTGGGTAAAGTTTGGTTCGAGGATGTAGGAAGCTTTGCTGGGGTTGGAAGTGAGCCTTGGAACTCTGGTGCAGATCAGACCGTGACCATGTAGTGTTGTGAAGTGGAGTCTGACTGAGGAAGTCCCAGGCTCCATTCCTGGGAAAGTTTGCACTTTTAGATTGTCTCCCAATATAAATATGAGGATCTCCTTTGAAGCACTTGACGACTCTAAAAATGTCCCTTTTCTAATCATTTGACTGCACTGATTGACTGAATGATCTTCACTTGGGACGACCCAGTTTTTTAATTGGTGCCGGTTCTTCTACAGAAGCTTTCTGTATGTGGCTGGCTATGCGCTGCACTCATATTGAAGTGCACTGGGTGAGTCGAAGGATTTACTATTTGTCAATTTCAGAGTCCTTGTGGCTTCTCACTAGGTGGTCATGGCTAAGAATTAAAAAAAAATAAATCAAAATAAATAGCGTAATTAGAAAAATCGTATTTAAAAAGCCTTTGTGATTTAATATTCAATGTTTGTTACAGTCTTGGTGTTTAGCTATATCCCAAATTTTATCCAGCATATTCCTCAAGATTATAAACAGTTACCTCCTGCTTCTTTCTAGCACCCAAATACCTTATTGCTACAGTATGTGAGTTGCCTAACAATGTAAATGTTTTGAACATGAATGAGACCAAATTCAGTATTCTAACATGCTTTTGTGGGTTGGCCGCTTTTAGTTGAAATTTTTTGTTAATTGCTGGAAAAAAAAAATGTACTTGAAGC
Source organism: Phycis phycis (assembly GCA_900302335.1). Lineage (NCBI taxonomy): Eukaryota > Metazoa > Chordata > Actinopteri > Gadiformes > Phycidae > Phycis > Phycis phycis. The sequence continues at coordinate 7,316 of OMKQ01001667.1, forward strand.
CTTGTTAGGAAAAATATGAAAATGCACTGTACAGAAAAGTGTGAATGAAGTATAGCATGTGTGCTTGCCATTTTTCTGCTTAAACATGAATTGTGAAATATTTGATATGTATAATTTTCTGAAGTGAAGATGGGGCATGGGTTTTCATTTCCTTGTGTGGACTTTAAATGTTCTGTAGTATTTTGTGGAATTTATGTAATGACAAAACACTTACCTCAACAAGTACAACTGCCTCATTATTCCAAGTGATGTTGCTTTCCGAGATGTAATTGCAGTTATTTGCGTATACCTGGATATTCTAGAACTTTTTACTGTCAATAAAGTTGTTTATGGTAAAAAAAAAAAATCTGCTTGTACACCATCCTGTCGCCACCTCTTTTAGGTGGTCACAACGTTTAGCAAGTACGGTTTGAGGATGAATGTTCTACATTTAGCAACTCATTGGTTCACATTTCAATCACCCTATACATGCAAGACAACTTCCTTACTCTGATGTTGCACAGACCAAAATCAAAGGCAGAAGGCAGAATAGGCTTGACTTTTTATTTCAAAATGTTTACATAAAAACATTCCTTATCACATCGGCTTAGGTGGAGCTCGTGGTGGGCCACCCTGAAAGTGAGGAGAAAAAAAAAGATTGGTTTAATAATTTGTGATCTCATACTGTACCCAAAGACGAACCAATTATATCCCATGACCAATCCATCAAAACAATCACATTTAAGTCAATGTAAAAAAAGGGACTCATAGTTGTGATAGCATCTTGGATGCTGCACGTGCTGGATATACATGAGGGATTTCCCTTGGATGTGGATGTGAAAAGCCATCACGGCCCGACAAAATTTTGTGAAGAACGACTTACTGCAGGTCTGAAGCGGGGAGGAGGTGTTCTATCCTTCCTGGCTTCAGTGGAGCGGTTCCTCACTACCTTGCTGTGGATGGCACAGCTTATACAGTAGTGCAGCTTCACGTACAGCTTCGGTAGAACATACGCTGTGGAAGACAGGGGATTAATATCAACATTTAAAATGCCCTATCGCCAAATCAGCTTGGTTCTTATTTACGACACAACAGTATACAAGGATGGGAAACATAAAATGTTCCACAAATCACGAATTCACTGTGCAATTAACGTCAACAGGCTTGGATTGACCAACTTACAGTCGAACACGCTGGCCTCAGAGATATCACGGACTGCAGCAGCTTCCACGATGTTCCTGATCACAAACTTCTTGATGGCCTTGTCTTTAGGCACACATCGGCTGCAGTTGGTGCAGCGGATGGGCTGGACGTGTCCGCGTCCCTTTTTGGCACGGCCGTTGTTACGTCTCTTCTTAGTCTAACACAGGAAAACAAAAGACGGTAATAAATCCTCGTCAACGAACGGTGTGCAGTTGAAAATCGATTGTGGTTGGCTTCAAGAAAAAAAAGAACGTGAAAATGTTCCGGCTACTGTACTAGCATATCGCAAAGCACGTTTAGCATGATCCGGCAACGAGGTTTTCACATGTCTTTTATACAGTACCGGTCGTCGAAGACCAGATTTATGTCGAACAAATATACGAATTAGGTTGATACAAATATGTATTGACAGTTATAGCTCACGTATTCAAGCTTGAAATAGCACTCTTAAATATTCTAGGGCCCAGCGCGCGACAGAACTCACCATCGTGGAGCGAGGAGAGGTGGAAAGAGAGACCGGAAGTACAACCGACAGCTCAAGTACTTTTTCCGGGTGTGTTCTGGCGCACAATCTAAAACATTTTTTTTTATATTAATTGACGCATGTTTTAAATAGTAGCGCAAGTGTGCAATTGTTGTACAACCTTTTTTTGTATTATTTTTATTTTCAAAAGACAGACTTTGCATTTTCGTACGGATTATTTGCAATGTGTTTGACTGTCCACTAGAGTGCGGTATTATACCTTGATATACAGCGTTTCTTGCTTGGGGTTGCCTAATTCATTCACATGCATTGCTTAGCAGCAGACACTTCTAATACTCCACAGCACGTGTCATGTACCTAAACGTTATTTTTCATTGGTTTTATTATTTTTGGTACGAGACGGACAGTAGAGTTTAGGGTTCAAAACGTAGCCTCCTCAAAGTCTGCTGGCAGAGTATTCACCTCGGGCTCTGGAAGCGATTAGCCTTCAAAGATTCTGTGAGAACACTGCCGAGACGACGACAGTTTAGTCTAGTGTATGCACATTTTGTGTGTGCGTTCGCGCACGTACTTTTTTCATTTTTGCGAGTGTTTACGAGACATAGAGTGGGGCAGATGCCTGATGCAGTTATTATCCAGTATACATAGGGATTGGAAGAAGTGGCTCCTGTTGTTGTCTGTGTCCTCGCAAAGACAGTTGCCAGGATAAATGACTTCTTTACGGGCTTTGCTGCCTGATGCAGAGATTGATGGGACTGAAGAGGTGCCGGACGGTGTGGCTACACACGGGGCGCTCGCACACACACACACACACACACACACACACACACTGAACCTCAGCTATGTACCTATAATCTATGGACAGAAATGTGGTTTACATTATTTTGTATTCACAGTCTGTCACACACACTTTGTAGCTATTGACTGAAGATATGCCACATAGAAAGCTGTAATGAATGATGAAGATGTCCGTAATTTCAGGTTCAGGGATGCTTACAAATTCCTGAGGTGCCACATGCACACAGTGTGTAGGAGTGTGCGGGAAAAAGTGTTTGTGTGTGTGTGTGTGTGGTTGTGCACCAG
>OMKQ01001690.1:8449-18631 GCA_900302335.1 Phycis phycis
GTGAGAAGAATATTTGAAGTTTGGCTGGCATGATACTCATGCTATGATACTCATGCTATGATACTCATGCTATGATACTCATGACATACTCATGCTGTTGTTCAAAGGCCACCCCAGGGCCACACTCAAATAAGCATTTTATTTCTCCTCTAAATATAACTTCTAGTATATACAAATGTTCTTGTGGTATGAAAAAGAAAGTGGTTCTCTGTAACCACTGTTGCAGCGTGACGCGACGATGGCGTGGTTGGGTTGACTCCAGGGCAAACGCCGGCCTCTGCATGTGTGCTGTGACTTTTAACGTGTGTGACGAGGCCGACCTACCTACGGGTTTGTGTTGGGCGTACGTTTCCCCGTCGAGGCCTTGCCGCGATGCTCTCTCTCGCCTGCTCCAATATTGGTTGAAGTGCCCTTGGGTTGCATCACCCGACACACTGTCCCCTTTCAGTAAACCATGACACAAACACAATGTGATTGTACAGGCATGCATTGAAAGGCTACTTCATTTACCGTAATCCTTTTCCACTTTTCTTATACTGTCCTGGATGATCCTTCTTTTTTTTTGTAATGATTGCATTTATGCGTGGAACTGTTTTTTTTTGTTTTTTGTCCTGATGGAGAATGGTTCCTGACCGTAGTTGCAATGTAGGTTTGTCTTTCAGTATGGATTAGTGGTGTATGATGTAGCATTCAAATTTGTGGTGCAAAGTTTAAAAATGTTGGCTCATGGGAAGAACAAAATATACTAATGCTTATGTTGGAAAACTACAAACCATATCAAGAAATGCACATTTAAAGTTACCGCTAAATAATGATTTTGTATGTTTTGCCTTTTCAGCCACATTTCACATTAATTTGTTAGATTTGATCTTGTTTTGTGCCACAATCGAGAAACAATTTTGTCTTGTTTTGACTTGTAAATAAAGATGGGCCGATATTTTGAGCACCTGGCATATATTTATTTGCATCCTGTTTTGTACTTCCATGCTACAATGTCATAACGTTACCACAGGGGGGCGATCTCGCCCCTCTGATTAACTAGATAATAACTTGGTTCGCTGATATGGTATACTTGTGTATGGATTCTCCACACTCATTGAGTGTGGAGACTCATTGAGCCATGGTGCGATTTCAGAAGAGGTCAACAATCAAATGGACATTACGTGTCACGGTTATATTGCTGTATATTATTGGTGTGAGTATTTTAGTCTGCCCTCCACAAACCGCTGTCCTTGTGTAAAAACTCGGGGAGACGTACTGGTCCAGTGTGTGTATACATGGCGGCCTCGCAGTGACGTGTGTTGTTAACCCACATTCTTTCACAGTTCCATTTCCATTTTTTTGGGAACACCCAAGATGATCCGGGCCCTTAGTGAGCCAGTCTATTTTCAATGCAAGTCCTTGGCCCACTTAGTCCCTATTCACCTTCACTATGATCCTCAAGCCTATTTTAGATGCAGAGAGAGATCTCTAGGCGATTAGGCGTAGTGTCAAAACGTTGCCAAGTTAAAAACCATGAATGAAGACAAGAGTGACATATCGGCTGCTGACTTGTCATTGTTACACTCCACGCTGTTCTGCTCTATTCTTCTGCAACAGAAAAGTCGAGCTGAACCCAACATTGATCCCTACTTTGGTTGATTTTAAACAAAATATTCCTTTTCTGCGATTCAGGTATTTTTAGTAGTGGATCTACAGCCCCGAGGTGACTGTGCATGCAGCACTGTTCCTGGAGAGAGTGTGCGGAGGCCACACGCCTAACGTGGTTGTTCCATCTCCTCTGTCCCCCGTGAGGTTCCCCACCACTTCTTAATGAGTAAACCTGTTGTTGACACTCGTCCCCAGTGCCCCAGACGTGTTCCGTCTCTGTAGAGAATGTGACGAGTGCAATCGCTTTAGCTGAGGTTTGTCTTCCTTCCATGCCACGTCGTCTCGTCGTCACTCTTAAAATGTTTCCACTCCGGGTGCAAAAAACTGTCCCTTCCAACCCTCAGAGCTACACTTTGGGGGCCAGAACAATCTAACACATTTAACTTTGATTAATCTATCTGCCACGAGTGTCAGGGGCTGAAGCATTACCTTGCACTGGGAAATGTAACCGCTATGCTAAAGTGATGGGGATTAGTGTTTTTTTAAGCGGCTTCATGTTCGAGCAGTTATCAATCTCCAACTCAGGGGATGAGAAAGAGGAGTGTTGCATTATTTATCAGCAGGTTTTCACCCCACGCTGACAGGTGATGTCTTGGTGGCGTGTCCCATTTCCCCAACGAACACTCGGCTTTGTGATTCGCAGTTTAAACCACATCTTCTTTGAATGTACATTTTAAATGCAGTTGCTCAGCTGATGTTTTATTGTTTATTATTCCATCCCTTTGATTATCTTAATCAAGCGTACAAGATCAAGATCAATAAAAGCTGTAATTAGAAGAAGATAGTAAGCACAATCACTTTTAGCATTAGGTTTAGCATTTAAAAGAGTGCTCCACAGGTGTATTTATATCATAGCAACAACTAAAAATAACCTGCTGCTGAATCTAAGTGGACGACAAGGGTCTTGGGGAACACCAGCAGCACTCAGTCTCAGCTGCTTCACCCTGAACGCCTCGCCTCCTTCCTCCCGCCTACACATCCACCCACGTCATCGGGTGCACAGAACCCACACTTATGACTCACGCAAGGCGAGGAGCCCAGCAGAGCGCCTGCTGTTTTGTTCGATCCATTCAATTGTTTCTATTTTAAGGCCTCCCAGTGTTTGTCTCCGCTGTTATTGTTGCATGTGCCTTTTAAAACGTGGCATCTGATCAATAAATGGCCCCCGCGATGCGAAGGCCCTATCTGCTTCAGCTGCTCACTGGAGCCGATCCACTCGAGTCGCTCGTCCTTCAACTAATGTATGCAGGTTTAATTGAGAGATTAGGATCCATCTTGTCACGGTTTAGGTATTAGTATTCAATTTAGCAAAATGGAAGATGTTTGAAGATTAGATTGGTGGGCATGTAGTATCTAGGTGTTTTTAATGCAGTCGTCATATACAAGGTTGGCTTATCAATGGCTCCAATAAATCGTGCATAAGGACATATATTGCCAAAAGTCTTGCCGGGCATTGTAACTATCAATGGCATCGATGTCTGAAGTGACTATAAGGCACCAGTTCAGGGCAGAACACATAGTTCTGCACTCCATTTTAAGTCAGCTAAACAAAGATGATCTTTCAACAGGAACCCTTTTGACATATTGAGGCTCTGGCTCCTAACGGTTCCCTGACATTGGTTGTAGCAGAGGTGACCACGAGCAATCAGGTTCCTTTCTCGTCTCTTTTCTGCACTTTTCTTTCCCTTCGTGTACGGCTCAGCTCAGGGTCATGATTTGAACAGACATGGATAACAACAACAGTATGAGTGTCACGGTTGGCCCTTGGTTACCAAAGGTTACTGGAGTTAATGCGCTTCCAAAAATGATATCACAAATCAAACAATTCAAATAATAGAAAATAATCCTATATTTTCACAGTCCATTCTTCCCACTGTGATCATGCTTGGTCTCACGTGTGAAAGGTTTGGGTTCATGATATGGCTTATTGAGATACCCAGAAAAACATGTTGACAAGAAGAGGCAAATTGTATGCTAAAATATATTCTGAGGAATATTCTGAAGAGATGAAACAACATGAACAAGGAAGCCGTTTTAGGTTTCCTCCTGAAGATGTTCGGTCTCCAATGACAATCACAACCAAATTGGGTATTATTAAAACAACAAACACTGCGCCAGTCAGCCGTCAGAATTATTTCCTGTGCCACAACAAAAATAAATATAATGGATAAAGGGTTGAAGAAATGAATGAACGGATGAATTGATGGATGATTGGGATGGATGGACGGACAGATATTCAACAGATGAATGATTGATAAAACGACGGCTGGATTTAAAGATGGATGGTCAGATGGGTTGACAGGTGGCCGATGTGATCCTTTATACATATTTGTAAAAAAAAAAAAGTAATGTTCATACAACGTTCTTTGTGCGCAGTTCATAGACTTGCATCAAAGTACACACCTGCACTCATTCACCGGTCCCCTTGCGCGAGACGTGGTGGCCTTTGAAAGCAAAGCGGGAGACCGGCCGCCGGCTGCTGCTCGGTGTCTGTTTTTAGCCCCCGCTGTCTCATTAGGCCTGGCTGGTGCGCTCTGCACACACGGATGGCGGAGCGGCCAGCAGGAGACCATGAACACGAGCCGCAGAGGGGTGACCCGGGGTGGAACCGGGGGGGAGATGCGCACGTCAAGGCACCGGGGCTGTGGCTGTGCAGCCGAGGAGCACAGGGCTTTCAGTGTCGTGTCAGGGGAATGGAGTCGATGCAACAGAGTGTGACCGTATTTTGCCAATATGCCTGTATTTTGTCAATATTGTGTCGATACAGATCGATATGCAATCTATAATATCTTTTTATATGGAACGCTTCTAGATTTTTCATGGCATCTTTGGGCACATGTCGATTTTTGTTGCAAATTAGATTTCTGGTAGTAGAATAATAAAATCGAAAAGAGATGGAGACACTGGGAAAAGAAATCACAAATGAGCCATTCGTGTTCAAATCAAACGTCTGGACTTGTTGTGGAATAAATGGTAATAAAACAGTAATGAATTGAAATACATAGCAATCTATGGCATTGCAATAGTCAGTATACGTGATGGCACCTATATTTCAGCTCAGTATGCTCTGTGTGGATGGTCCAAACATCATTCTGAACGTATTTAAATTGAAATTTGTACTCAATTTGTCCGTTGCCGTTATCAATATAGTGTGATATAGATATTGACTATCCCAGTGGTACACAGCATTTTGAATGTTCAGTTTCATTTTAAATTATGTACAGTATTGTATCATAATGATTATCACACCCCATGTATAGGGATATGTATTTTATCAAGACCCATGTATGGAGATATGTATCTTATCAAGACCCATGTATGGAGATATGTATCTTATCAAGACCCATGTATGGAGATATGAAGACCCATTCATCGCACCATCAGCCATGTATTATGTGATGTATTTTATCGTGAGGTCCTTGCCAATACCCAGCTCTAGTTGAGTGGTAGTGTTAATATGAATGAGTAATACTAAGCAGGGTTAAATCATGAAACTATGACTGGCTGCCTGCTAGCTGTTTTTTCATTAGTAATGCTCTACATCATTGATAAATATTGTGGGCAGTGTCTGTAGCACTGGACATGTTTAAAGGGGAATGCGTATCGTCATTGGGTTGGCTCACGTTCACACCTAAAGCAAACCGAATCGGAGTTCACTTGGATTGAGACCCCTGTTTTCAAGAAAACTAGAGTTTGTTTGGTTGGTCCACACCAGAGTTTGAATGTACGTTCAAATGACCAAAAACAAACCATAGTACTGGGCAAATTATTCAGGGTTTGATTAAAACACACCAAACAGCTTAGTTGTGAAAGCACCCCGATAGTATAGGAAACCCATTTATTTACAATTTTAGAAAATGTAGAATGTCATCGGAATGCACATGCACTCACCAATTTGTCATTAGTATGTCCCCTATAGAGACCATTTGTTGGATCCCACGTTATAAGTTAGCTTAATTAGCTTGGGTTCTTGGGGATTTAAGTTGCCCATTAGAGTGACACATCCTGCTGCTCTGTGTGTGTGTGTGTGTGTGTGTGCGTGTGTGTGTGTGTGTGTGTGTGTGTGTGTGTGTGAATAGAATTCATTGCGTGTTAAGCAATCAAAACGGACATATGGAACAACCTGATAAACCAGCAAAACGACCCAATAGACCCATTCTGTGGTCCCTCTGAAAAACGACATGTGTGGACTTACAAGGCAACGACATGCATTTATGTCTCCAGACCAAACATCCTTTGATTATGTCCATGAGTCACCTACTATTAAGTAGTTGCCCACACAATTTAGCAGGAATCTCAAGCTGTTTTGTATTTCCGCATGTGTTTGTTAAAATACCCAATGACAAAATAACACTAGCTAATTTGATGCATTTTACAATAAGTTACGCATCATCGTCTCTTTATTAAACATGAAGCATGGACGATTAGTTTCAGTGCACATTACATAAGTTATATTAACAGAATGCACAGGTCAGGCCAGTTCCCAAACAAAATAAAGCACACATTAATGTCTGACATTGAGGAAATATCCTCAATAATCCCATTTAGCTATCGACTTCCTCAGATGACAATCCCTTCACCGCATGCTTGGCTGTCCTCAGGGTTCACCCCACACTACGAGACGTCCCATCGCAAATATTGTACATGTTTAACATTTATGATCTCGGATTGCCCTGATCAGATTCATGGTTCATTCATGGTTCAAGTAAAAAACTATCCTAACATACCCACTGGTAAACCTGTCAAAAACATCATTAGAACGATCGAAAAAGTAGGACTTTGCTGACCAGAGTACGATGATCACAAAAGCAGGCTAATTATCCTGTAGCATGTTATCCATACCCTGACTCTAAATACAAAGACTTTTGCGCCATGACTGGCAACGGCAGTCACATTTTGTTACAAATATCAAAATCATTAAGATGAGAAATAAAGTATCATGCACGTGTGCTTAATTGTTCATTTGGCGAGGGGATGTGCGTGGAATGTGGGTTCCGTCGAATGTGCATCGGTAATTGGTGAAATCCTGAGACGTTATAACGGCGGGCAGCCATTCCAGTCCCCTGCTACAAGCCACCTAGGTGTCTGCCACTCTCCCACCTAGGTGGCTTTTCTGGGCCACAGGGCGATGATTAAACTGGTTTATTGCAGAGTTTGGAGTAATAAAGTACACAGAACGTGTGCTGCATGCTGCCATGTCCAAGATCTCCCGGGTGTGTGTGTGTGTGGTGACGGCTGGTTCAACGTGTGCGTGTTGATTGCTCAATGCAACAACAGGTGTGAAGTCTCACCCACCAGTCGTATCAGTCTGACTCAGGCCAGGTGGGGCTGCTTAGACCAGCCATCAGCCACACACACTCCACACGGCCCAACTAGTCTCACCTATTAAAGCTGTTATGGCATCTTTAAAACTCGAGCTTCCCTAGCTAATCCTGCAGCCCCACTAGTGATGTGTTACATATATATAACACACCTTTATATGTGTTGATGCTATTTTGCATCTAAATGAATTAAATATAAATTGAATGTGGATAATGATCTTATTATTTGAAGACAATACATATGTAAAAAAGATTCAAAGATCATTGTTACTAATTTCACACGATTAAGATTGTCAGTGGTCTTCAGCCCTACACCTGCCACATCATTGCAATGGGAGTGTCGGCTATATTTCACTTTGTTGTTGAACACAACCAAATACATTGTTGGGAAGGTCTCCTCTTGTAGGTCTTTTGTTTGTCACATTTGTTGGATTATTTTGACACAAAACCTTGTAGATTCACGCGTACCTCAGTGCGTAACTACTTAATAGTACGTGACTTATGGATGTAATTATAGGCTGCCTGGTCTGAAACATATGTCGTCTTTATGGACCTGGACTAACGATAGACTAGACTTTTATGATCGTGGTAAAGGTACATTCAACCACATCTTGGTATTTTGTATTTATTTCATATTTGTACTTTAATGTAAGGCCCTGTGAGCATCTTGGCTATTCTTCCTCAGTGTTATTCCTACTTCATTGCAGCACAGGTGAAGGTACAGTATGCAGGCTCCGGCGTTACCATGGATCCACACGATGGCGTCATACGACACACACGTCATGTGTTCTAAGTGTGTCATGAGACTGACAGCGGGTCTCTCGCCACTGTTGCTCCTCTCCGGATGTGAACAGCATGTGCGTTAAGTAGGGGACCGCAGTCTAAGAATAACCCACCGTGCCACGTTCAGCCTCTCCCAGCAGCAGAGGACCAGGCAGGAGGAAGACACAAATGTGCAGTTTGGCACATGCAACAGTGGCAGGGAGAGTATGTCTGAAAAAAAGTGTGTTTGGGAGTGTTTGAATATGATCCTGGAATACCCCAGGTGTGATCTTCTGGATGCATGGAGTTTATGGTTTATTGATAGAGGAATCTCCGTTTTGAGAATAATATATTTTTTTTACTTGCTGAAACTAGGGATATTATTGCTGCATCTAGCAAAAACCTGGAAGAAAATAACTAAATCCATCAAAGGACAAAAAATTGCAACCACAAAAAAAAAACAGATCAATAACAGAATTATAGATGAGATCCTGTACAATAATATAGAACATTTCCATGTAAAGTCATAAAATATGCATGGCCATCGGCATACTTTCTCATAGTGCTTTGTTAGCAGGCTGCTAATGACTGGTGAGCGTTCCAGCACAACAATCCTGTGACCGTACTCCCAGAACCCACGAACACACACAATATCAACAAATAAATCAGACGTACAACAACTTTCCCAAACATGGCTTTAAGCAGAGGCTGCTGGTGGATTTGTGCTAGAATAGAAGAAGAAGGGCATTTAGCAGACACTTTTGTCCAAAGTGACTTACAATCAGTACAAGTGTGGGGTTTGACATGTGGACAGTTGGAGGATGGGGATCGAACCGCCAAGCCCCCGGTTAGTGGACGACCCGCCCTACCCACTGAGCTATGCCGACCCACTAGAATAAGTTTATTGGGTAACAGTGAACATCAGTACCTGTACCGATAACACCACCACCACCATCACCACTACAGTATAACGACAACATGTGATAGTCGTATTTACACCCCAGGACAGCAATGGAATGTGTGTTATGACAAAAATGAGCCCAGCAGGACCCAAGGAGACTCGCAGTATAAGTACGGTTCATCAGAGATATCTGGAAAGCAGTCAAATGAAGAGAGGCTTGTTCTGGCTCCTGGTGGAAGAGGAGGATGGAGGAATTCCAAATGGGGTTCTGGAATCCTTCCAGGCTTCATTATGGTGGTGAGTTATTGCATATACTTAGAGATGGAGCATCCAATGTCAGAGAGCGCAAGGAAGGCATAACCCCAACCTCTGTGTGTGTGTGTGTGTGTGTGTGTGTGTGTGTGTGTGTGTGTGTCCCTGGGATAGAGAAAGTGATTATATTCCTTGTCAAAGTTACAGTTTTAATGGTGCGGCCGCTTTCCAGATACCAGTTACCAGACTTATACTGTGACTCTCCTACTGTGATCATTAATGTTGGAACACACATCGCCTTAGCCTCCTTGGGTATAAATGTCAAGCAACAGCCACTTTACTGTATGACTGATGGCACAAAAATGTACTTTGAAAATGAACCCAGTTAATTGTATTTTTGATGCAAAGAAGTGATGAGAACATGATTGTGACTAATACCTTCTGAAGCACGGGCCCCATAAACCTTGCCTGCTAGATATCAGTTGGTTGAATGTTCTGCCCGAGCGCTTCTGCTTACCAAACGTAAACGTCCTCAAATTGTCTTTTGTAAGACCACTTAGACTTCTGGGGTGGCAAACAGCTTCAGACCTCTGCAGCACATCTGCATATAAATGTATTTTAAGATATGATGGTCGACCTATGTGCTTTGAAGAATGTATCTCCCTCTCTCAGAGCACATAATGCATTGCTTTCGAAGATTAGATCATATATATGCTGCATTTAAAGCAGCAAATGATTTGATGATTAACATGAATTCTACTTTTTTTATGCATCCCACATGTTTTACAGTAGATGTTGGTTCTGTATTGGTTTACGAAAAAGAAGGATGAAGTAAGAGACGGTTACTCTGAAACACAAACTCAGACTATTGTTTTTCTAAGAGACCATTACTTTACATATTCTCTCCCTCCCCCTCTCTGTACTTCCATGCCCTTATTGAGTCCAGCATGCATTCTTTATACTTCTTTTTTCTCTCTTTTCTGCTTCCGGCATAGCAAAATTGTCATGCTTTTTGCTTTGTTTTTGAATGCAACACACACACGCGCACACACACACACACACACACACATTGAAGGAAGTGTACTATTGTGTTTAAGCCTCCCATTGTAAATTTGAATTACAATAATTGTCCCTATCTTTAAAAAAAAAAAGATAAATAAATAAATGATAAAACGTTTTCCTTCCTTATACCGTGAAAGTTTAATCACAGCGGTACAAGCCCAATTTTTTGACCCAACCTGTGTGAGGTTTGACCTAACCCTGCCAAACACCACGATGAAGGTCGGCCAGGAGCTA
>OMKQ01001769.1:0-10183 GCA_900302335.1 Phycis phycis
CGCATGCGGCTCTACAGCCTCCTTGTAGCAGCTCCCTTTGGCCAAAAAATACCCCAAAAAATACCATGAAAATTGTAACATTTATTTTTATTTTTATTTATATATTATCATTTCCCTGTTTATTTTGTTGCACAGTTATCTTGGGATTTGAGGCGATACTTTAACATCTTATTTATTTAAACAGTTTTTTTTATATATTTTGTCAACTAAAATATACGTCACATCACCGTCTACAGCCCTCGCCTTTTCCTTCAGGCGGCTTCTGGAGTGTGCGACCCCTGCACTAATCATGTACCAATAAGTCTCAGAAGTTAAAATAGAGTTTAATTCTGCGTAGACTGATTCATTTGCCTTCATCGCCAATGACGCTGGCTTACCTGTGTGCTTGATATGTGGCGAGAAATTATCGAACAACAAAAAATGTAACATCGAAAGACATTTTCAAAACAAGCACTCAGCATTCGCTGAAAAATACCCAACTGAAGATGAGTGATATTCTGTGATTGTAACAGGTCAAATCTAAAAGATTAAAACTTTTAAAAGTTTATAAGGTGTGTTATGTTTTGCGGCTCCAGACTATTTTTCTTTGGCGGAAGAGGGGTCAAAATGGCTCTTTTGATAATAAAGGTTGCCGACCCCTGTCCTAGAGGTTCAAGAACAGTAACCATTTCAGTTTGGGTATGTCGTTTTATTTATTTTCTTCAAAAATGGGGGTGGGACTGCAAGAAGTTTTAAATTGTTGATAACTTTTATGCAATCAGGGGCTGAGCTATAAGCGTTATCAATCTGGAATAATACCCCTTGCCTTTCCTCGCACACAACGTTAACGTTAACTTATAGGTCAAGGAGAGACACTGCAGATTTATTAGCGATGATAGTCGGTCATTGGTCATCTTTTAAAATACCCGACTTGCAATGTTAGATCAATGAGTCTTCTGCAGCACATACCTAATGCAGCAAAGCTGCTAACTATAACTTTAGACTTTAGATTCGGCAATCTACTGGTTTGTGGTATATTTAGACTGGGGTAGTAGTAGTAGTAGTTTAGTCCATGTATCGATGTAGTGGTATTACCAGAAGGTGAAGGAGGAGGAGCGGGAGGCTAGTGCGGTCGGACGGAGGGAAGACGCATTCTGGGAGTTTGAACGAATTTCTCGAGAAGCCAGAGAGGGGTTAAGAGGAACTGCGAGTGAACTCCTGGACGACGCAGGAATGTCTTCGGGTCCCGCTCGGCCGGAGCCGAAGCCCGTGCTTTGGGAGGTAAACAACCATGGCAGCGTCCATGGTCCGGTCTCCGCGCCTCCGGTAAAGACGCCCAAGTACTCCGGTAAGTCAGACTGGGTGGCGCAGTTTGAACTGCTGGTGGATGCAGGAGGATGGACGGTAGAGGCAAAAGCGTTGCAACTGGCTTTGTGCCTCGCAGACGACGCCTTGTCGTGCCTGTCCCCGGGAGAAAGGCGGGATTATGGGGCCTTAGTGGGGGCACTGCAGAGGCGGTTTGGACAATGCGTAAAGCCAGAGCTCCTGCGAAACAAACTCAGTAGCCATGGCAGGAAGCCGGGGGAGCCGCTGAGGGTGTTGGCAAATGACATTCAAAGCCTGACATGTAGGGCATATGCACACATGCCCCCTAATGTGCAGGGCGAGCTGGCATGCGACCAGTTCATCAGAGCCCTTTTTGCAATTGCAGCATCCAAGTACTCTGCAGTCGGCCTTGGTGATGGCAGTGGAGAGGGAGACCGTGTGGGGCGTGGTGGCTGAGGGGGGTCAAAGAGTGCGTTCTCTGGCAGTGAGAACAGTGGGCACTGCCCAGAGCCCAGCGGAGGAGGAAAAGCCGCCGTGGGTGACCGAGATTACAGAACTAATAAGGGCCGTGGCCCCCGCAGCCGTCCCGCAGATCGCAGCGCCCCGACCAACATGTCTGTTGGGGGTGTGGCCAACCTGGACATTTGTTCAGAGATTGTTCTAGTTCCCATGCGGTACCGGGAAACGCCATTGGGCCCACGCAAGGGGGGAGCTGCAGTCCCTAAACAGTCCCTCCCCCATCCCACCCCACGCCAGCTGTGCCAGATACGGAGGGGCACGGCACAGCCGGGGTAGACAGGCCACACCCGGCCCAGAAGCAGACAACAGCACGGCTTACAGGACGGCGGTGGCGGGGGGAGGTCACCGTGGCGGAAGTTTCGGCCACTTTCACAGCAGGGGGAGCCAAACCACACTCCCCCCAGAAGCAGACGACGTCACGGCTTCCAGGAGGGTGGTGGTGGTGGGACGACTCGGGGACGGGAATTCCTGCTACGTCCCCGTATATATGGAGGGGGTGCTGTGTTCAGCCCTGGTGGATACCGGGTTGTCCGTGACGGTGCTCCGACCAGACGTGTGTCCAGAGTGGATCCAGTTGGAGCCCACGACATGCAGCTCCGCACGGCCACCGGGGCACTGGCACTCGTGAAAGGTACAGGGCAGCTAACTGTTACGTTGGGGGGGCAGGACATACGTCACCTGGCGGCCCCCCAGTTTCCCAGGGGGGGTGATGCTCGCTTTGGTGCCCTTCGGCTCAGGTTCGGGGCCGTCAGGGCGGCCCATCCTTTCAGCAGGACGCACGGTTGAGCCAGGGGCCAGAAGTCCTCTGCCCGAGGTGCCCGTACCCGGTCCAACAGCGTGTATGCCCCGGGTGGCCCTGTCATGGCAGCTAGAGGAGGAGGGGTCATCGCTGGTCATGAGGGAGATATGGAGGAAGGGGCAGTGTGGCAGTTGCTGCTGTCGTTCCAGGACAGTTTTGCCATGAGGGAGGACGAGGTAGGCCGGACGCACAAGATCGACACCGGAGATGCCCAGGCTATCAAGTGCCACCCGTGGTGTCTTCCTCTGGCACATCAGGAGGCGCGTGACCAGGCTGTGGAGGACATGCTGCAGGCCGGTGTAATCGAGCCTTTCGACAGTCCTTGGGCATCGGCCGTCATACTGGTCCCCAAAAAGGACAACACCTAGCGGCTTTGTCCGGATTACAGGCCTTTGAACCCGGTGACCAAAAAAGACTTGTACCCCCTGCCACGCATTGACGAGTCCGTGGACATGGTCTCCCTGTCATCCTGGTTCTCCACTTTGTACCTCCGTAGTAGGTACTATCAGGTGCCCCTCTCCCCAGAAACAAGACCCAAAACTGCTTACTGCACAGGCCGTTGTTTATGGCAGTTCAAGGTCCTTAGTTTCGGACAGTGTAACGCCCCGGCCACCTTCGCCCGGTTGATGGACCGGGTTTTGTCGGGCATCCCCCGCCAACAGTGCCTGGTGTACCTGGACGATATCCTGGCGCACGGCAGCTCCCTTTGCTTCCTGGGCCTGGCCTCCTATTACAGGAAGTTTGTTCAGGGTTTTTCATGCTTGGCGGCACCCCTGCATCGGCTACTGCAAAAAGACAGTGACTTTGTGTGGACCAAGCAGTGCCAGGGGGAGTTCTCCAGGCTTCAGCGTGCCCTGAGCGAGGCCGCCGTGCTGGCCCCAGCTGACCCCTCGCTATCCTTCATGCTGGACATCGATGCAAGCAGTGTCGGGGTGGGAGGGGTGCTCTCCCAAGTGGAGCCGGATGGAGAGGGAGAGAGTGGTGGCATATTTCAGCAGGGCCTTTAACAAGGGGGAGCAGCGCTACTGCATTTCCCGCAGAGAGCTCCTGGCCGTGGTGCTCTCCATCCGGCACTTTGAGTACTACCTCTGCGGCCTGCCTTTTCGAGTGAGGACTGACTCAGTCACTCAGTGCTCCAGTGGCTTATGTCCTGAAGGATGAGCCAGAAGGGCAGGTGGCCCGGTGGTTGGAGGAACTCCAGGCCTACGTGTTCGAGGTGGAACACCGGGCAAGCGCCTGACACACCAACACTGATGCGCTCTCTCGGCAACCATGCGCTGCGGAGGGGTGTCGGTGCTATGAGAGGAAGGAGGCCTGCGAGAGAGAGCTGCAGGCGGAGGAGGAAAACTGCCCCAGTTTACAGCAGGCAGAGGGGGTCTGCCGGGAGCTGGAGATCGTGGAAGGACGCGATTGGGGGCGGCCGGAGCAGGATACTGACTTTGGGCCAGTAGTGCAGTGGGTGGAGACCCAGGAGAAACCACCATGGGAAGAGGTGGCTGGTCTCTCCCGGGTTACCAAGGAGCTGTGGGCCAACTTTGGGGGGGCTGTGGGCCAACTTTGGGGTCCTTTGCCTCTCCACCAGGGCGTGCTGCAGCAGGCCTGGAAGGAGCTAGCCACAGGCGAAGAGAGGTGGCAGGTCGTGGTCCCCAAAGGCCTACAGCGGGCAGTGCTCGAAGCAATGCATGGAGCCACAGGGTTGGGGCACTTTGTGGCTAAGACGCTCTGACGCCTACGCCAGAGTTTTTGCTGGGGCCAGTCCCGGAGGGACGTTGAGGACTTTTGCCGGCGGTGTGACTCCTGCACAGCTTGGAAAGCTCCCGCTGAATGCTCTCATGCTCCCCTTCAGCAGTTTCTGGTGGCCGCACCCATGGAGAGGGTGGCGGTGGATGTAGTGGGCCCATTGCCCCGTTTGCACAGGGGTAACCGCTATGTTCTCACGGCCATAGACTACTTTACGAAGTGGCTGGAAGCGTATGACATCCCCGATCAGGAAGCGGAGACCGTGGCGGACGCCCAGGTAGAGGGGATGTTCAGCCGGTTTGGGGTACCAGAGACCTTACATAGCGACCAGGGGAGAAACTTGGAGTCTCGTGTATTTGGTGCTGTGTGTGAGCACCTGGGTATCCATAAGACCTGCACCACTCTTCAGAGGCCACAGAGCGATGGGCTGATGGAGCGATTTCACCGCACTATGAGCCAACAGCTGGCCATTCTCACCTCCCAGAACCAGAGAGACTGGGATAACCACCTGCCCCTGGTGCTCATGTCTTGCCACTCCGCCATGCAGGAATCGTGCTCTTGCCACCTAGGGGAAGGAGGGTGGCCCTTTACCGAGACAGGCTGGCTCTGTACCGAGGGGGTGCCACCCCTCGGGCCCAGGGGAGTGCCGTTTCTCCTTGCAGTCGGCCGGACACCCCACAGCCCCTTCTCCTCCCATCAGCTGATAAACCTATGCCCTTTATCCCTGTGTCACGGGGAGGGGGCCCTTGCTGGCCAAGGAGGCTACCGGGACACTTGAGAGACTTGGTTGGTCTCTCAGGTGGGGGTTCCCGCGCTCTCTGTTGGGTCTGTTGGGTCCGGTCGGGTGGCGCTAGACATGTGTGAAGTGTGTGGAGACTTAATAAAAGTTGTGCTGTGAATGACGATATCGCTGCCTCCTTTGTGGTCATTACAATATGTTCATGTTTTGATTGTTGAATAAATGCATAAAGGTCTGCTGCGTGCAGTGGCCTCAAAAAGCGTTGCCCCACGCACAATTTCCCTCAAACCTCACTCCAAGGTTTTTGGAAAACTTACCAGCGTTGATCTGCAATATCTAGGCCACTAGAGGTCAGTGTTGACTATAATTGGAGACATGTTTACAATGTTACAAATGATATGGAAAATTAAGTCATGTACCGAGGTCATGCAACCGACAGATTATCAAACCGTCAAATTATGTAACCATTTGAATGTACTTGTAAAATTAATCCATACTAGATGATTCCTTCTTTTATATAAAGTGTTAAAAACTGTAAATAAATGTGTATTATTGTACAGACACAGTAGAACAACAAAATAGATCACACTATACATGGAAGCATTTGAATTGAATTATTTACATCAAGGTTAAACACAAAGAAATAAGTGCAATGTAATCTGGCAAAAAATGCAGAAAGAAAAGAAAAGAATGCATTCTTGTGCACTCAAATTCTCCAAAAATATATTTTTGGTCAATTTAGAGGCTAAATTCATGGTCCCCCGTGGCCCTGCTCTTGGTGCATCAGGGCTGCTACAGCACAGGGCTGCACCGCATGCTTTACTGCGACCAGTGCACCGACGGCCATGCTTTGTTTATACTTTGGAAATAAATGTACTGGTCTAGAATTCTATAATCTACAGCATTTTTACCAAATTAACAGCATGGTCGAGGATCTTCTATTGCTATAAATGCTTGTGAAATATTTCCCCAGGGTAAGTAAACAGTAGTAGGTATATCAAGATCTTGAGTTATGTGTAATATAACCTTGAATATTTGGATCCTAACGCAATACATGAGTTTATAAGAACCTAATATGTAAGCCCTTAGTGCAGACTGATTTAGTCCAGTTGATGATCCCCCACCCCGCTCCTTCAAATCCACCTCACCACCTCCTGAATCCACTGGATCTTCCTTGGGGATACCTAGCTGGAACTGGACATAACACATACACATGATCTCACTAAGCTGCTTCAAGATAAATCTCCCACATTGAAAAGTCATTCATTCAGTCAATGGCTCATTGCTTTCGAGTGCCATCAGGGCCTGAGACCCCCCCAGAGGAAGGGGCTGCCGCTGTATGGATTCGCCAGTCCTGGCGACACCTGTCAGCAGTGGCGATGACATGCACACGAGTTGATCACCATCACGTGTCGGCGCAGCAATCTGTTGCCCAGGCAGCGGAATGACAGCTGGGCCGTGTGTGTGTGGTGCGGCGTGCAGCAGCAGCCGTCGGTGCACTGGCCGCAGTAAAGCATGCGGTGCAGCCCTGTGCTGTAGCAGCCCTGGTGCACCAAGCGCAGGGCCACGGGGGACCTGTAGCTGGCCTTGCAATGCACGCCATGATGCCCCCACTGGTTGACAAACAAACATGCATGTATAAAAACACAGACACAATTTCTTGTGCATGCATGAAAAAACAACAAACATTGCTATTAAGTGAGACCAAAATGACATATTAAACAATTAAAACAAGTTTCTCGGAAATGGGATGAATACAAATAAGTTAGGATAAATGTAAGAATTGAGCCCTATTGCTTATTTACCCACCCCAAGTGTCCTGTGGGGTCCTTGGTCTGTTTGACATGGTCGTATCTTACACAGCCGAGTCTGTATTTCCAGCCTGCAGACCGAGTTCTTGTTCGACATCCGTGTGGAGACCCCAGTCCCACAGGTCTGAGAGCAGGCGCTCCAGTGGGTGCTCCGCTCTACACAGGTCAAAGCCGGTGGCATCAACTGGTTGGTGAAGCGGTTCCCGACTGCCCCGGGTGTATCTGGCCACAGCCTGTTTGGAGTCGAAGCTAGAGGAGGACGGGAAGCAAATGTGATCCAAACAATTGAAAAGACATGTCAAGACTAAGCCAGACCTTTGGCAATGTACAGGACTATGTGTCATGAACACATGTTCCACCTTACTACATTCTTCCAGGACTTTGACCATGTCTCATGAAAGGAAAAATGTATCCACACCCCATTGAAATGATTAGCATCAATCACAATAAGCTTCTGTTACTTGAATATGACACTTGGCCAAATATCTACAAACATATTCCTAGATGATTTGTAAAAATGTAAGTAATAATAATCAGCGACAGCGTTTTTGGCCAACAATCGTGCAAGCATTCCTCTTGAAGCACCAGAAAACGGAACAAAATGTTCCACTGCTGTTCACATTGTGTGTTTTCACCAAGGCAGCATCAGAAAGATGAGATGCTTTCAGAGTTCCTCCTCCTTCACAATGTCCACATTGGAGCGTCCTCATCTGGCCTCTTCTGCTTAATTGTTATACAGCTAAACCATGGGCATTGTTATGACATCACACAACTTTGTGTTTTGCTTTTCCAAAGAAATGTGGGCTATATTTGGATTCAGAGGGTTTTTTCTGGACAGATACACCGCAATGAAATGCAAAATAAAAGCTTCTAGATGTGGCCATCAACATCAAATGTCATGAAAACAAACCAAAACATAACATCTCATAATAAAATAAATAAGAAAAACGTTTCTCACTGATAAATGGTGAGAAACTAAACTGCAGAAACATCTAATGTCTGTTATAACAATATGAAACACATGTTTCATTGCTGTCCTTCCAATCTCAGCAGATTAATGGCAACATCCGATCATAATAATAATTCTCAAGCACACAATAATTACATGTCATCCATTTATTCAAACATGAAACCCATTGATCATTTGTTTATTTGCGATGTAACATCCATAAATGAATCTAATATCTAATACCTTATCCATCCGCCCATAAATATCTCAACGTATGCATGTATTCATCAGTCCAATGATATATCCATGCATCCATGCATCCATCCATCCTCTCTGAGGTTACCTGCCAAGGTGTCTTGGTTCACAGTGTTGTCCAGGCTCTCACACATCCACTCCTTGCAGCACCTCCCCAGGGGCCGGTACAGCAGTGGGTTGGGGCAGTCTGGCATTGGCAATCGCGCATCCACAGGGCATGCTGGCACACAGGTCACCCCTCCACCCTGGCAATGGCAGTAGCTGTCACAGGACGGCTGGAAGGCCTGGCCGTCATAGTAAGTGACTCCGTTGACCTCACAGCCCAGATCCTGCTGACCTGTGTATGTGTGTGTGTGTGCAAGAGACACACACACACACACACACATACACATGCTGGTGAATTTATGCACATAAAGCAGCATACTATCCACTTTAGCTCGGCCTGTGTTCTTTTTGTGGATATACTTCTTTCAAAATCTATTTCCTTCCATGTACACAGAAACCAGAGGGCTAATTTGGCTACTACCCAAACTGTTGTGTCTGCAATCTGTCACACATGGATGGGCGGCAAGAAGACATGATGTCAGCATTGATAATCAGCTGGAGGTGAGTCTGTAGTCTGGAGTCTGGTCAAGGCCATCTGCTGCGCTCCACTGAGAGGATCTAAACATCTGTGGCCCTGTTCCTCCTCTTACAAGAGACACATTCTGTCTCCCTCCCCTCCATCCCACTACCACAGAAATGGGCCCTTCCAACTCCAATTGCTTTTATTATTATTACTTTTTTAGTTTGTTGTGTTTATTGAATCACTCACTGACACACTCGCCAGGGTCTCCGGGGAAGCTGGCGCTGTAGTCGCACTGCAGTCCGCGCCTTGCGTCACAAGGGAGGGTCTCTGTGCAGTGCTCGCCCAGCTGCCTAGCGCACATCTGGCAACAGCCGCAGTGGTCCAGCACCACCGGGACCCCTCGGGGGCACTGAGGGGCCAGGCCGCTGGGGCACTGGCATGGCTGTTCACACAGTTGTGTGAACACCTAGATCAGGTGTGGGGTGGGGGAATGATGGAGATGAGGCAATCAACAATTAAATAGATTCGATCTCCTTCAGAGTCGTTGGCATCAACATCATTCATTGCTGAAACCATTGCTGAGTATCAATTAACTGATTATTTGATTGACCCATCAACATAAATACAACTTATTATAATGTTGACTTTGGAATGATTGATCATTTTAGAAAATAGCATTTGCTGCATAGCCCAACATGTACATGCAAATGTACATGTTGGGCCTTGTAATTCTACTGATTAAATTATTTGTAAAACGATTTCTATTCATGAATCACTGGATGAATTGCTCCTTCTTAATTGCAGCCTTGTAGTTGTTTAGTTATCTGTGAAACTAAGGCGTAGGGATAAAGACAAGTGAGCAAAGTATGTAATCATTAACATGACTACTATGATTATCATCAACATCATTATCAATTGTTTCCTGATTATAATGATCTTTAGTCCTATCATTGCTTTGATCATGAACAGCATCATCTGTATCAGAGTGCATAACCAGGCAGCTGTATTTTACTGAGAGCCTTATATGAAATATTATCCAGCTGCTCAGCCAAAACATTGTTTTCATTTACCATCATCTGATGAAGCCAATCATAGATGTAATTTTGATGTCATTTCAAATTCTAAATAGAAAAGATTACTGTAATTTAATTCAACAATTCTATCCCAACACAGACAAATTAAAAGCTTATAAACAACAATTCCAATGTTGTCTGTGCTGTTCTTGTTATTGTGTAAGGACACAATATCACACAAACAGCAAGCTTAAAACAAAATTGCAATGTAAGTACAAAAAAAGAATAGCATTGCCTTACCTGTGTACACACACAAAGCAGCACAGCCAAAGCTATCACATTGTCACACAGAAATCGATCCATGTGCTCCAGCCTTGTTGAAGCAGTCCAGCAGCGTTGTGTGTCTAGGTCTCTCTCTCTCTCTCTCTCTCTCTCTCTCTCTCTCTCTCTCTCTCTCTCTCCATCATATCAGAGCCGTCTCCGTT
>OMKQ01001791.1:14832-36150 GCA_900302335.1 Phycis phycis
TGTGTTCCCTCCCTCCCTCCCTCTCCTCCTCCCCCTCCCCCCCTCTCTCGCTCTCTCTCTCTCTCTCTCTCTCTCTCTCTCTCTCTCTCTCTCTTGCTGTCAGCTTATTGATAGTAATAACAGCTTATTAAATATGTATTTGTTCAAAAGTGTAGGTAGTGTTGGTATAGTGGCATATCAGTTGTTTGTGTCAAGGAAAGGCACAATTGGTGGTTGACAGAGTGATCTGTGATGTTGTTTTTCTCACCAGCCTTTGACACATACACACCAACACAGAGTGTGTCACATACAGTGACACAGAGCGCTTTAACCTTCACTGACTGCACACTCACCTTTCGCCACTGCCACTGTGACCAAGAATGTTTTGTGGGTCTTTTAAGCTCTCCTAACATCTGCAGCGACATCCCTAACCATGACCCCCCCACACCCCCCTCACTCTCTCCCATCCCTTCTTCAATTTCCCCATGACAGGAAAAAAATGGTAAACCGATAAAGGCCAGTGGAAGTTTACTAACAGACCACTGTCTACTCCCTGTCTTGTGGTCTAAGTCAATCTTTACTCTGGTCTCCAATGACCTCTTGACTCCTGTGGCTCCATGCAGCTCTGTGTGTGTGTGTGTGTGTGTGTGTGTGTGTGTGTGTGTGTGTGTGTGTGTGTGTGTGTGTGTGTGTGTGTATGTGTGTTTGTGTGATTCTGGAGTGCAGATATCCATGAGTTTCCAGAAAGCCAACTGACTCTTTGTAATGAATGGCCAAAAGTCAAGCTGCAAGGCAATGTGCTGCCCCTCCACTGTTTTGGTGGCACAAAAACACAGCCAATTCAGAGGCTGTATGGGTTTGTCAGGAGATGATAGATTAGAGGGAGGATGAGAATTTGCGTGTATTGATTCAATAGGTAATTGCAGCAGAGTTAAAACGAAATGTGTGGACACATTGTTGATATTCTTGTACTGTTTGTATAGACTGGTTAATCAATTCTATAGGTCTATGTGTGTGTGTGTGTGTGTGTGTGTGCGTGTGTGTGTGTACATATGTGTTTATTTGCAGCCACAGCAAGTATGGGGCTCATACTAGGCACGGAAAGCGTTGACTTGAAGCGTTGACTTGCTAATTGGCTAATGGTTGTTTGGAGCAGTGAGGGAGATGAATCACCTCATGCCTCCATAAAGATGTCATAAGCAGAGGTGCAGGTGTTGAAACAGACAAAAAGCCAATGGATAGGCATGATAATATTTCATTCATGTGAAAGACTGCAAATGTTGAAAAAAGTAATATACCTCATATTCAGGCTTCCAGAGTCATAATGTGTTGTTGACCCATTCCTGGTTGTTTTTCAACATGTCTATACAAAGTTTGTTTAAATGTATGTTCTCAAATACAGCTACATATACTCTGTTTTGCATTCCAATGCTTTTGCTTTAGAGAGCACAGAAACTTATTATTTTGTTATTATTTTATTTTTGTCTATATTAAGTATAATACATTCACCCATGCAGAATTATTTGCAGTAGTCAGAAAAAGTAAGATACATGGTTATTATATGTCATAATTTTTTGCCTGTCATAATAGAGTCGCTAATAGAGTTGGTAAGTGGACTGCCAAATGAGATCTATATGAGATCCTTATGAGGATTGTCATGAGTATTATGGTTCTTTTTTAGATATTAATTGCAGCAACAGCAGATTTTGAAAGGGGGATTATTTGTAGGCCTGACATGGCACTCACGCCCCACATAGTGGCATTTCCCTCGGTCAACAGAGCAGTGTTTGGAGGAGCTGTCTCTTGCTTTCAGTGCTCCTGCCCATAAACCCCTTGGACTGGGTAACAAGTTTTACTCTCCTGTCACTTTGGCACAGACCCCCTCACTGAATTGTGAAACAGAAAATTATCAATATTTGCTTTCCACACATTGCCTATAGATATTGGTGCATCCTATGTCATTTCATCTTCAGGATTATGTTTTTTGTGAATATTATACAGAAATGACCCCTTAATGCCACCATATACAGAAACAATCCCTAAATGCCACCTAATATTCTCTCTTTCTAAACGTGAGTAATTCCCTGCCCAGTCGGGTAGCATGAACAAAAGTCCTGTCTGTTTTGTCACAACCTCTCGAATATTGTCTTTCTTGAAGTAGTATATAACAAATTTCCTTAAACATTCCTTTAAGATGAAGTCAGCATTATAGAGTTCTCTGTGCCTCTTGGCTACCACAGCCCTGGACTGGCACACAGAAAGGACAGTATGAATCAGCATCAGATTGACTCACTTGGAACCCCAGGAGGGGATGCTCTGTTGTATTATATTATGTCCACTTCTAATCCACTAATCCACTCAAACCCATTCTTTTTCCTTGCTGAGGAGCGTATGTTCCTGGCTGTGGAATGTTGCACTAGGTTCTCGATGTTGAACAGGTGCCTGTGTTGATTCTGTCCCCTCTCTCTCTCTCTCCCTCCCGCTCTCTCTCGCTCTCCCTCTCTCTTTTTCTCTCGGTCTGTTTCGCTCTCTCTCTCTATGTCTCTCTCTCTTGCTCAGGAAAAACAAACATGGCAGCTTTGCCATCGTTCCCACCAATATTGTGCCACATTGCTGGCTCCTCTTTCAAGTGCAAGGCTAAACGAAGCCCTCACACAGCTATTGAACCTGCTGTTCCAATCATCTCAGATTAAGGTGTCAATGCAGCTGCATTGATTCATAGGACTCTTCAGGGATAGTGGCCTGGTGAATTAGTCAAGAGAAGCAAGAAATTTGTCCTTGAATCTGTCCATCAATCAATGTCAATCTGAGTTCAAAGCATGTTGCACTCTTTTACTTTAAGCAATGACTCCAATGGAGAGCCAGAAGCCTCTTTCTAATTTGTGACAGCGGCTGCTGCTGTATTCTAAGCTATCTGTCTGTCAGTGGAGTGTACCGTACAGGGTATTGTACTGCAGTGTGCATGGTAGAGACGGTGCCACCTATGGGTGGGGGTATCAGGAGTTTTCTGTTCATACACCTTGCAGGTGTGTGAAGTTATGTGTCAAGTCTGGTGATGATTGATCATGCAGATATGTATATATCTATATATATATTTAGAGGGCCCTGTTATGGTTGATTGAAGCAATGACACTTGCATGCAAAACTTGGTTTGGATAGACTTAAGTTTGATGAAAATATCTTGCAAAACAAAATAGCTTGTTGAAGAAGGAGAAATTTACTTCAGATTAGTCATGTTCTAGTTCATGTACATAAGTGTGTAATTGAGCACAGGAAGCAAAAAATGCTGCATATGGAATGTCATACTGAATTCAGCCACACAGATATTATTGTGTTGTATCTGCGCTCCATTTGTCTTAAACAAACCAAATATATGGAACATCTCTTGAACAAATCAATACCATTTTACAGTGGGCCATAATATAAAACTGAATACAAAAAGTGCGTGTCAGACACACATCGCCATAATACATATAGTGGGGTTCTCAAATAGGCTGCTCGAATTGTTATTTTTTGTTTGATCATATTATTATAATACCAGTGATATTATAACCTAGTATATGTCTTTCATATGTTCTTTCATATAATTATATTACTACTACGAATACTACTTTATTACTTTACTAATTACTACTACGATTACTACTTTACTAATACATTTTATTTGGGGGCGCCTTTCAGGACACCCAAGGACACCTTACAGTGCAGCAGAATATAGTTAAATAGCTAAAACAGACAGTCATGGCAAAGACATGACCAGCATGAACAAAACAAAATGAGACATAAGGTGGGTAGACATGTGTGGGAGGGGAGAATAAAACAGTAATACTGTGAAGATGAGCCAAGTGGACAGTATACTGAACATTAAAGTGAATAGGCCAGTTTGAACAGGTGAGTCAGAAGTGGGAATGCTGTTTTACAAAAAGGTAAATGTAATTGTTGTGATAGGCTATAATGTAAAGCTAAATACAATGAGTGTGTGCGTTGTCTTGGACCCTATGTACAATTGGAGTTATCAACTGCGTGATTTGTTATTATTCTTTCTTTCATATAATTATATAATCAAAAAGCTTAATGTTATTATTGCCATTTTTATTATTTTGATATACTAGCACATGTCCGTGCGGGTCGGTATCCCATACCACCCAGCAGTAGTGGCACAGCAGTCCTCCCCTCACACGTTGTAGCCCTCACACGGACCAGTAGCACTATGTATGGGTTGAAGCAATGATGGAGTAATATTCGTTGTGATGAGGCATTTTTCTTTTTTTGAGCACGGCTAGTTGTGCTGTCATGTCATTTGATCACATTCTAAACGTCTACTTGACCTCAGTCGGAACACCCTGTGTTCTAATTGGATACACTCACAGTGTTCCTGGGGTGGTCTGACACCTTTAGCACCAGGTTTCATAATGATAGGGTCATTTGTTGTGGAGCTACAACCATTTAAGTGAAAGGCCAAACCCAGCAAAAAGTTAATTGGTCAATAGAGGTAATTTTGTTTAGTCAAGAGGTCTAAAAACATTGACTTCTTTCTTAAGACAGCTACTTCTAGGACATCGGAAGTGACTTGAAGTGAACTGATGAACTGAGGTTAAGATGTGTTGTGTTCCCCTTGTCCCCCTCCTCATCTCCCTCTCTCTGGCCATGTCTCTCTCTCTCTCTCTCTCTCTCTCTCTCTCGGTCGCTCGCTCGCTCTCTCTCTCTGTTATTTTGTTGATACTATACAGCACAATTTCAGTAAATGCATGCCTGTTAGAATTTTGACTTCATCGGACCACATGGACACTAGTCTTCCTAAAAAAAAGCCAGTGTTGGAACTTTGTGGGTTTTCTGATTCCGCTTTCCTCAAGTCGGCTCTGTTGGTTACGGCTTCTAGCATTGAGACCTGCTGTCACTCTGCATGCCTGCAGTTCCTCATCAGTCTGACATCAAGACATCCAAATATACATAAGTTAGCCACATTAGATACGTTCCTTTCAGGCAAGCTGTGATGTGTGTACTGCAGGAAGCATTGTCCATGGAACAGTAGGGAACACTTTTAATGTGATATAGTATTGAAATTTAATATTTGGTTGACTCATAGCACTACCATGCAGCCCCATGTTTTCCTAAATGTTTTACTCACGACAAAAACATGTATGACCATGGGTTTAACAAAGCAGTCAAGCGTTCCTGTCAAACATTCATGATATAAACTAGTTGATGATACTGAATGAGGAAATAATAAAGAACAAAAACATACATCTGTAATGGACAACAAAGGTATTACCATGTATCATCATGAACTATTGTGTGTGTGTGTGTGTGTGTGTGTGTGTGTGCTCCTAAAGGTGGAGCTTCCTCCTGCTCCTGTCAGTATGCGCAGCAGTGCTGTCTGCAGAAGACGACCACCGTACACAAGGTAGCCATCAGAATTGTCCTGATATTAAGTTTGTTTTTTATCTGTGTTTAGTTGTTGGCAGGAAATTACAAAATTCCTCCTTAACAGATCAACGATCAACATGTCAACACAACATTTTTTTCCAGAGAAAATGTTTTTTCTTTCAGACATTGAAGTCCACACTATCTAATCCCTTATCCTCTGATTTACCTTTGACCTCTGCCCTTCACACTTCAAAAGGTAGATGAAGAACTGAATGATTGGAATACATCGACTTTGAAAAAGCATTCCTTTGAAAAAGCCTACCGTTGTCATGAAGAACAGATGACTAATGCTATACTGTAGTGTATATTGCTGGAAACTGTGAATTATTTCCATGGTTTCATAGCAGTATGTTTTTTTTGTGGGAGAATGCTACCAAAATACAGCAGCAAAACGGAATGGAAAACATACTTCGTGCATCAAGTATATGACAGATTGTTGTTTTGTCTTGCATAGATTGTAATGGTTTAAATGTTGAACTGTAATCTAGTCTAATTACCAAAACTAATATCTTTGCATGGTTAAGGCAAATACATACGGTATATATCAGGTGATTATGTCATTCAGAAATGCTTCTGTATTTGGTGAAACTTTTGGACTTCCAGGAGAGAACTTATGTTTGTTACAGGAAAGCATGGCAACTAAACACATTGATGCCTCCCTCACAAGACCAAAGAAAATGCAACTTCTATTTAACATGTATTTTCTTGCTTCTCATAGGTTGTCAGATTACAGGTAGAAGCCCCGCCCCTCCTGTCTGCGTGTCTTCTGGGCATGGTTCTAAATGTGATACAGTGTGGGAGGGCTGTGGGTGGGAATGTATACTTGAGATGGACATTGAAACATGCATTAATCAGTCGCACAAAGGGTGTAGGGGAAAGTGCACATTAACATATTATAGTGTGTTATAAATATATGTATTGTAGGTTGTGGGGCAACATATCCAGGATGTAGCAACCACATCATTGACTGCTTGTGACTTTGTGACTGCTTAACTTGTTTGTTTGACTATACTTTGTTTGATCTATCTGTTCAAGTTCAAACCACAGTCAAACAGTTGCATCACACACACATTGTGTGTATGTGATGCATGTGTGGGTGTGACGAGATATGCTATATTCTAACCATCAGCGTATCTTTTTTTATTTTGCCTCAACTTGCCTTCCCTGTAGAAACAACAGTTGTCAGATGAAAGGCACAGAGAGCTATTGTACCTCTCTGTCTCTTCATTCAACCTCTTGGACCAGGGCTATGATGATGAGAGTGCTTTGTTATTTTGTGAGTGTCATCTCACTGAGCCAGTGCCAGAGAAATTCCAATGCCAAATACACATTTGCATCATGATAAAAAAAAAAGTTTCCTGTTCGGCAAAGCCTTTTTCATGCTGCACTGTGCACAGCAATGTTTTTAGCTTCCTGCCTTAAGTCCAGCCTCAACCAAACGCCCACATCCACACGCACACACATCCACACACAGACACATGCTTGCAGGTGTGCACACACACATGCGTTCATGGACACACACACAATTGATCTTTCTGTCCAGGTGGTTTCTATGCAGTCTATGGTTTGATCAAGGCTGGATAATCCATCATAAGTGAGTGGAGGAGGAATGTACAGTCAAAGGTAGTGCAGCATGTCTTCACCTTCACAAATGAGACAGGTTGATTGGAATCCATGCTGATGTTACCCCAGGCAAAGCATTTCAAGGATCTCTCGCTGCATGCTCAGATTGGCTGCAGCTAGATGGAGCCACTTTCCAGTCCTGTGTTTACCCCAAACTGCTCAAAAAGGTGCATGATGAACTGCCCATGGAGACGACGGCGAAGTCTGCGGTTCTTTGAACCGAGGTCCGCAGAACCACCATTCAAACCCTGCTTGGCCCGAGCTGCGCGTGTGAACAATCCAAACACTGGTCATTGCACTCATGCATTTCACGTAGTGCACAGATGAGTGACGATTTAAACATTTTGACGGTTTGCCCCAACATGGCTTAAAGGCAACACCAGTCCACACCCTCAGAACTCACTGGATATCACACTTTCTGTTAATTTCCTTAAGGTTAACTGAAATTCAACTTTGTATTTCCCTTCAACGTGCCTCAAGCCCCCACCCACACGCGAGCCATCCCATAATCCTTTAGCCCACGCACTATCTGGTCCAAAACAAAGTGAATGGGAAGTGTTTTCAATCATGTGACATGGCTTCACGTGGAGCCGGTCTGTAAGTCATCCTGCTAGGATGATCTGATCATTCTAAAGCAGGGGTCCCCAAACTATGGCCCGGGGGCCACATCCGGCCCACCTAAACAATTGGAGTGGCCCACTTAACAATCCCAAACAATCCCTCTAAACATGGCCTATTTTTTTTTATTGCATTTTCCTATTATAAAATATCCGCACTTAATGATTAAGGTTGACCTTATTTACGAACTATTTACAGTAGTAGCTAATTCCCCCGCCCCCCCCCCTCATCACACACACAATATGGTATATTCCGACGTGACTTTGCTCGTGATCAAGTGTCCAGTGTGCACGGGCTAGGCGGGAGAAGAACGGAAGACAGTCAGATCACAAAATGTCAAAACGGAAAATCGATTCAGAGTGTAGAGTTTTTAAACAGCAGTGGACGGAGTATTTTTTGTCCAGTGCAAGGAAAAGGCAGTTTGCCTAATCTGCAAGGATACAGTGGCCGTGTTCAAAGAATTCAACATTCTCCACAATAATACTTTGGTCCATATCATTTCCTGTTATAAACTGGCGTCGGCCCCCCATCACGGAAAGGAAAGTTGATGTGGCCCCCACCAAAAAAAGCTTGTGGACCCCTGTTCTAAAGCCTAAGCTCCCTGCTTTGTTCCACTAAGTTATTGTTGATGCCTCTGTGTAGATTCTTACACATCATAGCGTGTTATTAACACTTTATGGTTTCCTTCATATCATGTGATCATATTGTTAGTTACATTGTGATGTTATATATTTGTTTGTGTTTGTTTTGTTGTTTTCTGTTCCCATAGTATATGTTCTTGTAAGGGCACCCATGTGAAAGTTCTTCATAAAATTGTGTCTCAGGCATTTGCTTCTTTCACATTTTTGCTGTCAAAAGGTCTACTCTAACTTAGTTTTTGGCTTACGCTTTTACGTTTGACATAACCCCTAACCTCGGTGAAAGGTCAAACTATCATGCCATCATCACTATGTGCAACTCTATGAAATGCCGGTATTATAGTTTTGTTTTCTTTTACTGTGTACATTTTTAGCAATCAAACTGTTCAAGACAGGATGTAAGATGATGTAAAGATGTAAATCTTTGATAGAGACAGAAGTCCTTGGTAGTCATTAGTGACTTTTGTTTATAGGATAGTTTACAGATGATAAGGAAGAGGTAGATAATGATGTCAGTGTGACCGCTGACCATCAGTTTACTCTTAAACTGTATATTTAATAATTCCTAATTAATTACAAATTTTCATCCATGCAGTATTGATTTGAAACCATACATACACAATTGACTTGTGTTAATCAGTTAGGGAATTATAGATATTATAGATATAACATGTTATATCTATATTGGGGAATTCAACTAATTTCCCTGGTCTCATCAAGCAAAAAGTTCCATGTTTTTTTTTTTTATGGTTTAAGAGTTACGATAACCAAGTGTCAGCAGACTTTACATACCGTTCACTCAAAGATCCTGGAAGTAACTGATTGACTCTCATGAGTCGACGGCAGCAGTTTGATTTAAAATGCATAGTCTCAGGGACTATGTAGGGTTCCTTTGATCCAGTATTTCCTGACCTATTCTTGTCCTCCTTTTCTCATCTGGGTTCCAGCTGCCTCTCTCGGTTGCTCTCTATCTGCCTCTCTACAACGACACCAATGACTATAGCATTCAGTTGTGAGGGTACACCAGCTAATCAGTGAACTTTAGCTTGCTTTGTTGTTTTGTTTTGAGATGTCAGTTCCCATTTATGTATGCAACCTTGCAGATTTTGCAACCTTGCAACCTCGCAAGGTAATCTGTCACCGGTAGTCTTAAAAGCCTCCATCTCCAGTCTGCCTCCAGCCTCTTTACTTTATCATTGTGTTTACATTGTCTACTATTTGGGCTCTTTCTTGTCAAGTGCATTACATTGCCTTTGACTGAAGACTGCTCTCAAAGTATATTGAAGCGTCTAGCAATTTGGCTAAGATATATGTTGAATTAAAGAAACCAATGGAAAAGTATATGAATGCAGTTCAAGAATTGGCTTTTCATTTGATTTTAATTTTGGATATTTTTTTTGTTTGGATGTTGTAGCCTTAATTTGCACTTCTTCAGCCACTATTAAAATATACCCACAAAGCAATCATACTTCACAAAGCTTGCCATTGTATTTCTTGGAATAACATCTCTTCTGTCTATCTCCTCCTCAGGAGTGGATGTCCTCCATCGCCTGGGGCTCATAGCCCCAAGCAGCAGAGATACTCCCTACGAAGGCACCAGCTCACCCTCCTCCTCTTCCTCCATCTATGCCACTTTTCCCTCACCTCAGAACCGCCCGCCCCCTGGAGTCGGGGTCCTGCTGGACTCAAACTCCATCTATGAGAACCCGGCTGGCCTTTTCTTCCCTGAAATCAGCCATGACTTCTCAGTGGTGGTGAGCCTAAGCTCCTGGCGAGCGAACAATGCTTTTCTTCTCAGCGTCAAGGATGGCCAGAACAGAGTGCGCTTTGGCATCCAGCTGCTGCCGCGCAGAGTGGTGGTGTACACAGGCGACAAGGCCTCCGTCTTCTTCACATATGACTGGCAGGACGGGCACCAGCACTCATTTGCCCTGGGAGTCCGAAAGCGTTCTGTCTCTTTCCATGCTGACTGCGGGGCAGTGTACCAGTGGGAGCAGACCCTCGGCAGGCCCCAGCCCCTTGGAAGCCCCAGAGGCCTGCTCACACTGGGAAGAATGAACTCCAAGGCAGCCCCGTTCCAGGGCCGCATCTGCCAGCTGGATATCTACCCATCTGCCCAGGCTGCCGCGCACTACTGTAATTACCTTAGAAAACAGTGCCGGCTGGCAGACACTTTCCGATCGTCCCTGTCCCCCGCTGGCTTGGATGTTGGGGCGAACAACCCCCTTTTTGAACCTTTGATAGAATCCTCCTCTCCTGAGGCAGGAGCAAGCCATGCCGATCCCAACACCACAAGTGCCAAGGCAGCCTCTGAACAACCATCTTTAATCCGTTACCACACTCAGTATTCAACCCTTAGACCATCAGTCCAATCTCGTCTGGGGGAGCAGACTTACCTGCACCTGGGGTATTCCCTCGTCCACACATCGACACCTTCTGTTCACCATCAGTCCCGGACACCATTGGCCACCACAAACAGGCTGGCAGGCTTGGACCTCACACTAAGGACTGCCACACCTGCTACCACCAGCATGCCAGTTCAAGGTACAAGACAGCCCCAGAGAAAGGTTGACCTCCGTGAGAACAATACAGAGGGGGACAGTAGCCCCAGTGGGCCTCACAATCCAGGTGCCACCATGTCTTCGAACACTGCCACCTCCAGAGGGACCCAAACCCCCCATCCTCGGCTCACTGACGAGAACCTGGAGGTGCAGCACAGAGCCAACAAAACTACCCTGTATCGCCACAACCAGCTGGATACCTCTGAGGAGCATGGCGTGGATGTTAGCTATGACAATGAGGGAACAGAAGGCTATGACTATGGATACGAGGAACGGGACTACTTCTACGACTATGAAGGGTTCCTTGGCCCCAAAGGAGATCCAGGTCCAGAGGTTGGTGCATTTATGAATGGGAATCTCTCTTATGGGCAGGAACAGCTTTTAGTCAGTCAAGTCTGTGCAGCACCCTGCATGATCAAGCAGAATCAAGCAATAGCATTACAATGCAAGGGAATAAGTTAAATGTGTGGCTACATGATGCTACGAGCATCCTGTGAAAACATTTCTATTTGGCCTCATTATACACTTTGGCTTAATTTCACACATATACAGAATAGGTATTTGGCAGGTGTTGTGTTGATCAAGAAATGATGGCGTGTCCAAGCATTTTACTTTTTTTCAGGCATCAACAGGTGGCTAAAATAATACTATCATAAAATACTGCCAGTAAATTTCTCTTATATTAGTGAGGATCACTGATCTCTAGGTTGAAAAAAAACTCCATAGCTTCAGCTCAGTAAATCACCTTGGGGTTCTAAAGTTCAAAGGAGCTAACCTACAATTGTAGAGTTAGAGACAGTCATAAGATGATTATGGCTGCATGGAAGTCAGATGTAATTCATTTTTGTCCATCTCATTTGAAGTTCATTCAATAATGTTACATGTGTGAATGGGATCCGCAGAGCTTCCAGGGCATTACCACAGCTTTGTTGTTGCAGCAGTCTTCAGTGTTTTCTTCCTGAGAACCTGTATTTAATATCCTCCACTGTGCTCATCACTAGAGAAGCTGCTCTAAAGCCTATCCCGGGTGTGAGACCCATTTTCATTAGATAGATAGATAGAAATATATTCTTGTGCACTGTTGTCTGCCTGTTGTTTGTGTAAGTTGGCTATTCTTGCCACTGTGATGCAGGGATGTTTTGAACGCCGGTTCAGCAAAAGGTCAGCAGAACAGCCTGTTTGTGTTGTAACAAACCTCAACTTGATCCTCAAAAGCAGTTTTTACCTCCTCCCCGAGAGTAAATATTTAACAAATATGTATGTAGGCACACAACCGCAAACCAGTTGGAGTTGGACTGTGTTATTACCTTTGTGGTCAAATGAACATCATAATGAAGCCCATTAATGATTTATTAGAAAATGTGTCAAATGTTATTCCTTAATTGGTATGCTGGTATGTTGCTGTGTAAAGCATCAATCTTCAGCCACCTCTGACCTCATACTTGAGGTCAAAGTTCAACAGTAAGTCCAAGGAGCAGGAGCAGGAGCAGAAGCATGCATGTTCTTGTGTATGCACGTTTTAAAGATGCATCATGTAAACTTTCAGAACTTCTTCTTGAACTTATGCATTCTTTTGAATGATATACTGTACATTGTTTAATATTGTACCAAAGTCC
This sequence comes from Phycis phycis, assembly GCA_900302335.1. Classification (NCBI taxonomy): domain Eukaryota; kingdom Metazoa; phylum Chordata; class Actinopteri; order Gadiformes; family Phycidae; genus Phycis; species Phycis phycis. Next base: position 27,295 of record OMKQ01001791.1, read on the forward strand.
ACTTGGATTTTGTTTGGGAAACCAAAATACATTTTTTTTATAGCAGGAAACCATTAGAATGAATAGTCGGACATTTGTGTTAAAAAAAAACCCATAAATCTCAAACTAGAATGCATGTAATATATTTGTAAATTAGCTAGTTATTTGTTGGATACATTTATACATGCAGTGTATTGGTGCATTTCTTCTTTGGTGCAGCACTGCATGCTACACTTCATTATTGTGAAATCGGAGGTGGAAGTGGTGAGATCAAGTTTGACTCAGCATCTGATTATAAGGATGCACCTGAGTTGACTCGAGCCCCAACTTCAAAGGACAGGATGGAAGTGTGGGCTTAAGTCATTCGCCTCCCATCAAATGCAATTCCTCCCTCCTGGAAAGGCAATTGCACTCTCTGATTAGGGCTACCTATAACAGGCGAATCACTTTACTGATGATATGCACGTGGGCACAGAGGTCATGAACGGCCTCTCTCTGAGTAAGACTAGAGGGGTAGAAGGCTCCATACTTCAAACCTCCACCAGAATCTCCACCTCAAGCAGGCTCAGCTGGAGGAGGTTTGACCCCAGCCGCTTACCCCGCCAGCAGCCTGTGAATGTTTGTGAATTCGGTTTCATGAGCATCTTGGGGACCTGCTGTTGTAGCGACGGCGGGTTATGTGCTCAAACTTTCCATGTACTGTATGTCTGCGTGGGATTGTTTCTGCAGAACAAGCAGATGTTTCTCTCTCAATTCGTATCTCTTCCCCCTGTGTTTGCTCTCCCTCACTGTTTTACACAAATGGTATGATATGGTTTCATAGGCTGAATATATTTTGTATGGTTATTTGCTGCTGTGATATTTATGTAATGTAACATGGTTTTAGATCAAATTGAGTTTTATTTTAAAGTCTTGTCTTGGGTCATTAGGTGTCATGGGTTCACCTGCTATAAAGTCTAATATAGCATACATTTTAGAGTTCTGAGTTCTGAGAGTTATTGTGTGTATGGTTTCACATTTTATATGTTATAATAGTCTTGTGATAGGAAAGTGCATCTTATCACCCTGTTCTGTAAAGATAGGACAGAAATACTGCCCTATATATTCCAATGATGTATTTCATTATGGATACCATCTTGTCCTACCAGACAACACTGAGATGATGCAACATTTTACTAGACAGCTAGACTTTAACATTCTAGAGTATATTTTTATTTATCTCAATGTATTTACTGTTCAGTCCCAATCCTACTACTTGACAGTGACTGTAACAGTTTGAAAATGACATATTGGTGATCACTGCCACTTGTAATTAGCTCTAATATTTCCCAAATATTTCTAAATATTGTTTTCGCCTCAATTAGGTGATTCTTGTTGCTTTGGGCAAAAGCATCTGCTAAGTGCCCTTCTTCTTTTTCGATCCCCAGAGTAAATACTGTTGCTGCTTTATAACTTGCCTTTCCAAGTAGATATAGTTTTGATACATGATGCACTGCAAGCATTGATCTGCCGCACACAAGTCTTATTTAATGTTAACATACTGGAAAATGGAACATGATGATTCCAAAGTGTGTGGATATTGAGATATTGTGACCAGCCCAGCATTGACTACATGCTTGTACATGTATCCAACAGGATAGGTTCACAAAGGGCCTTCTAAACAAGACACGTTGCCTCCAACACTGCTAGTGGCTTTTCCTCTCCATATTGCTACTGTCATGTTTGAACCTGACACAAGTTGGCCTGGTGCCCAACTCTGGGCCCCAGGATGAATGAATTTACAGTGTGTCCTCTCCTTGTTCAAATTATACCTCATATTTAATTGTAGACAACAGCAGTATGAAGCAATCTGTTGTTGCTTATTGTTGCTTACTTTTTGCCAATGTCAAAATATACTGTATATTCCTATTTGTATTGACATGTAATGTCAAAAGCAAAACAACAACCGGAATGTAACATTGAACACTGAAAGGTCATCGCTAGTTTCTCCATATTTCAGAAGTGCTATCTATATGTGTGAATCCACATATGTTGTTGTTGTCCTTCTTCCAGTTTTACCTGCTTTAATGTCCAATATAAGAACAAGTCTGCCCCACATGTTTCAGCCGCTGTGTGTTTTTGACAAAGGTTCATGTTAATCTGAGAGCTGACCAGGGGGCTTATGGTTAGGCTCCTACAGAATGCAGTGGAACTCAACCCTACCACTCAGGGCCTTTACTGATAGTGCTTTGAGTTTAAAACACTTGGCTCCTTTCTTTGAACTTAATAGCTGTTACATAAACATAGCACATACGCATCATCGTAGAGGCCAGGACAGCCAACTGCATGTTATTGCTTTCCATTGACATACTCTCTCTCCCTCTTTCTCTCTCTCCCTCTCTGTCTCTTACCGTTCCCTTTTATATCTTTTGTCTAATCGCCTCTCACCCATTCTTTCTCTCTTTCCTCATTCTCTTCCATTTCTCTTTTTTCTTTTCAATCCTCTCTCTCTCTCTCTCTCTCTCTCTCTCTCTCTTTCTCTCTCTCTCTCTCTCTAGGGTCCTCCTGGGCCTCCTGGTTTACCTGGTCCTGCAGGAAAGAGAGGTTCCAGAGTAAGTATTCTGTACTTTTACAAGCACGGGGTTTCAGGGGAATGCTGTGCATTAATAACACAGCCTAGAGGGTCTGCTCCCCACCCGTCAGGACAAATACCCAACTGCACGTGTCATCTATTAGCAGGAGGAAGGAGGCTACAAACCTTTAAGTAAAGGCTACAAACTATTGTTTGGAGCCAAATCTCCCTTCCCTCAATCTCTCCCTGTCCCTGTTGATAACCCCTGACATCTATTACATCTAACCTTACCTAGTGTATCATGCAATGTAACATACTTTATTTATGATCTCGCTTTTCCAAATAATCACTCACCTTTGGAGCAGGAGACCTCAATGTTATCCCAAAAATATGTCAGAAGAGGGCCCAGAGTTAGTCGCTTTGGTAGTTAAAACTTAAATCTTCTGAAAAACTCCTACATTCCTATAACATCTGTCATCAAATGTATGACATGTTGCTGTGACGACTGCAAGGTATAGCAAGTTAACAAACCTCTGCACATGTAACATTTTATTACACCCGACATTTTAGATGTTTTGAAGAAACGGTATAATGGTCATAATAATGGACTGCGCTGGACAAAGTGAAAAGTGAAGCTCTGTGACTTGTTGATGTCTCTTGGACAGCAGTGGATGTCTGACCCCAAATGTAAGTCTAAGTGTGATCAAGAGAGAAAGGTGGATGCTATTAGTCATGTCAATAAGGAGAGCTTTGAGTTATACCAGTCGTGTCCTATGAATCAGCATCGTGTCTGAGTGTTCCATCAACATTTGAATTCAGCTGGGGACCGCTACCTACCTGCTATCCTAATTCATGGAAGGTGCTCAGATACCTAGTGTCTCTGAAGGCTTCAATTGTCAATGGCAAACGCATCAACTCACTACTTTAACCAAATGATGGCATAATTCTTTGTTCATTGATTGTTTAGACAGAAGATGATTGTTTAACATAGACATGGCTGATGGAAGATTGATGTGTTACTTATCAAATTGTATATATCAAATCATTGAACCAAAGCATCTCCACAGCGAGGTTCTCTCCATGTTCACCGGTCCTTTTTTTAAAAAGGCACATGCGAAGTCAAGCCGGTAATTAGCATGCAATAACACATTTGATTAACATTCTTCCACTGTGCTGTAACCTCACTTCATGGCTCATAGCAGCAGACACTGGCCATATGTAGGCGTTTCATGTTGTCCATGAGTTTACCGCTGGGAACCAGCTGGGTGGGAGGTGGAAGAGGTAGGATTGGGGGGGTGGTGTCTATGTTCTTTCAAGTGTTTTTATTGTGTCTTGTTGTGATCTAAATCCAGACCAAGCCTCGATTGGTAATAGAGGTGGGGGCCAGGGGCGGGGGGGCAAGTCAGACCCGGAGAGGATGCATGCATTCTTTTTCTTCAGCCTCCCGGGTTTACAGACGTGTGGTGGTGTGGAGTGGTGAGCAAGCAGATCCAGATGCACTGTGTTGCAATGCAGGGACACAGGTGAATAGGTCCACTCTGGCTCTGGCCTTTGGGACATGATGCAATGTGCTGACATTGCTCTGCCAAGGGCCAGGTGGGCAGCAGAGGAACAGAGAAATTCAAGTCAGAGGAAGTCTCGGAGACACAAGGTGTATCATTTGTTGAGTCTATGTGAGGTTCATCATGTGAGGATTTGTTTATGGAAAGCAAAGCCTATTTTGTTGCCTATGTCTGTGCTCATTCATTGAAGTCATTCATTCATTGGAATCAGCGATTGCTTGTTAGCCTGCTATGAACAAAAACATCATATACTGCATGAGTGTTTGTTGAAAGCCATTATAGTAATTCAAATGTCCTAGCCAGTTAATCTTGTAAACCCTCCTGACTACCATAATGGACAAACTATTGTGGTTCCATTGATATTTTGTTTCATCAGCAATAATTCTTGATAATTCGTGCTCACACACATTCACAATGCCACCCTGCACCAATCAGCGGTTACAATAAAACCTTTTTTCTGATGTAAAAGGCTGGCTAAGCACATGGCAGCTCCAGAATGTACAATAATAAACAGATGATGATGCTGAGTCATAAACAAGAGAGGAGAGTGCACATTATGTGGGAGGATTAGCTGGGCATGGGGTTTTGCTGTGGTTATGTCTGACTGTAGCTCAGCACAGATACCAGACTATGGCTCAGTTATCAGACTGCTGGCCCCCAGGGGATTGGTAATGAACACAGTATATTCTATTCTGGGAGTTTAATTGTAAACAGATGTGATTAATATGATTGTCTAATAAATACAACGCCCTTTAGTTGAACATTGCATTATACTTTTAGGGAGTTTCTGGTGACTTTCTTACTGTATTAGCAACAATGAAATGACAAATGTACTCTTTGTAAGTCACTTTGGATAAAAGATTCTGCTAAATGCCCTAAATGTAAATGTAAATGTAAATGTTTTTAGAATAAATAATAATAAGTATATATATATATTGAGAGAGAGAGAGAAAGATTTATTTATTTATTTATTTATGACGTTTATTTATTATGATTTATCTCTAATGGTTTCAGGGTCCCACCGGCCCCCATGGAATCCCTGGGCAGCCTGGTCTACCTGGCCCAAAGGTAAGCGACACTCTTCTATGGAAAGTGGAGAGTGGAGAGTGTGTGTGTGTGTGTGTGTGTGTGTGTGTGTGTGTGTGTGTGTGTGTGTGTGAGTGTGTGTGTGTGCGTGGGTGTGTGCGTGTGTGGGTGTTTGTGGGGAGGAGAACAGAATATTTAATGTGAGTTAACAACCCTTGATGAAATGGATACTTGATGTGTGCGGTATGAGTGTGACGAATTATGGCTTAACCCAAACCCCCTTGATTTCAAAGTCTTTTTAAAATTCTAGGGCACCATGGTATATACTCTGCAATATCAGATCTATCTCATGCATAGTGATATGTGATATGAGGCTGGTCCTGAAAAAAACATCAAAATGAAACAGCATTCTCCTACACTCTTGACTGCAGCAATGTCAATTCATATCCCCGTCATTTTATATTCTGTGAAGTGGAGAGACATAATGTGACAGACATAATGTAACAGGCGTTTTCATTGGAGCCGGGATAGTGACTTTATAGGCATGAGAGATAAGAGATCTTAGGATCGGCATTACAAAGCACCAGGAGAGGACAGCGAGACTGAGCTCATTCCTTTGCAGCCAGAAGGCTGGTTCAACTCAAATCATTTTGCTGTATAACACGCTGAAACAGTTCCAGTTCCTCCCAACAGTGTGGAAGAGTTAAGAGCGATTGAGTGACAGAGAGAGAGCAGACAGGGTGACAGAGAAAGAGAACTGCCGATGCAATTAGTACAGGAAACCATGGATGACATTCGTGTCAATAACCCAGAGCTAGGTCTATGAATCCATTGGCCTGCATTTGCCTGTTTTGTATGCTGTTGTCAATATGAGCTCTTTCTGTCTACATGATGACTAGGCCCTTGCTGGGTATACATCACTGTCTACTGTGGTTTGGTCTGTTTTTACTGTGAAGTGGAATTCTTTCAAGATGTTGTAATCTTTGTCTTTGATGACATTGTATTTGCTTATACTGGCCATTAGTTTTCCCTTTAATCTCTTGTTTTTAAACAATGCGGCCAGTACACACAGTACACATCATGACAATATGCCAGGTTAAAATGATATCTGTGATGCTAGTCTCGCTAGAAATTAGAACTATATATAAATGGAATACGTTGATACATTATGTCTCATGTCTCATGAAGCTTGCTATTGACATAATTTAATTAATCACCATCATACGTTTAGTTAAAAAGATTAGGTAAAAAAGGAAAAATCATGATATGAAATAAGATTATTATTATTAGATTACAAAGCAATTTCACAATGCAACCCCAGTTTATCGATGGAAATTCTTACAGAAATTCTTACAGGCCCAATGTGCTGTCCAGGTGTCCGCTGGTACAGAGGCCAGAGTGTGAGGCTGCTCAGGGCTCTGATCTGATGCGTTGTGAACTAAAAGTGGGGCCTCCCTGGTACCGTCTACACGCCTGTTAGGAAACACCACGCAGCGTGCCTTTGATTGGACTGTACCTGCAGAAGGTGCACATGTGTGTACAGGATTGCAGTTACAAAAATGCAACCCGTGCTGAACATACAGTACATCTTCTTGACAGAGATCCATGTGAGCGTGTATGGGCACATACATGCACGCATGCACAGGAATAAATCAAATCAAATCACAGCCAACTGGATGTTTCTATGTTAGCTTTGAATAGCTTGAAACCACATTTAGTTATCTCATGTTAACCAGAAGGGCATTGTGACTGTAATGTCAGTGGAAGTGCTCTGTTATTTAGCACCTAATGCAGTTTTCTTATTTGCTCATTTGTATGTACTCGCATGATTCTTGAGCTTTATGGGTTGTGTCTTTATTGTAACGTGATGTGATGTGACTTTTTCCGCTTTCCGGTAAGTTGCAGTAGTAACCAACCAGCCAAACTGAATCTGGCAGCATTGGTAAATCTGTGTCATTAGGATAAAGTGAGAAAATATTTTGCATCTAAGATACATATTTCCCACCTTAAGAGTTATACAATGCACTTGACAGCAGTGCTACATTTGTGAACGTAGCGGGTACACAATGAGTAGTTGGCAACTATTGTGGTCCTTCCATTTCTCTCTGCACTGTCTACGCTCAGTTAAACCCTGGATGTTCACTTCACGTGTTCAACAAGTATCTTCTATTTAGAACATCTATGAGTGTACCCTTCCATAAAGCACCAAAACAGCTGGAGGGTTTGTGTTTGAGTTTTTACAGGAAAATGATCATTTTTGTAGTCCATTGGTTGGAGGACAGGGTTACCCGGCACTTGGTAACCTTTTGCTTCATAAAAGTCCAGGTGTTGTATGACCAGGTATAACATAGCAAGCTTTTCTTTTCATTTCATTTTAGCTGTTGATTTTTGTTGTTTTTTTATGTTTTCATACAGGCATGTACAGAGTAAACCATTATGTGCATATGAGTCACCCTGTTTGGAAAACAGCAAAAATGGTCAACAATGGTTTCCTGTTTTTTTCGGAACTTCCCTCGTCCCACTGTGATAAACAGGCTTTCAGTGGCAGGGGCGGGAGGCTGAATGGCTCCAGGCTGCATGTGTAAGGCGGCTGGGGGTTGGAGGTATCTGCATCTCTTTATTTACAGCTCTGGGCCTCCATTTGGTCTGAAAAAGTTCTTAGAAGAGTTCAGTTGGCAGAAGGAGCCAGCTGGTTCTTCTTATCGGTCCATTGTGATTGATGGCTCTGTAAGAAAAGAGGGAACGTGCACTACCACTACCGTCAAGGACTGAAGCCCACCCCAAATAAAAAGGTTTAAGGTTGTGCAGAAGATGGCATCCTTAGCATATGGTTAACAGAGAACAAAGCATCTTCTTTGGACAAACAACCAAAAAAAAGCTAGCTATTTGGGTCTAATTTATTTTTTCTTCACTGCTTGCTGTGACAACCAGCGCCCCCCTCCCAGTCTGGGGATCATTAAGACTCATGTGATGTGAGCTCAACACCGGCAGCATTGGGCCAGATGTTGCCATGCACGTCAACACATAGCGCGACACCGAGTGAGGAAACCATGGCATCTGCAGAGTGGTCGTTAACCTACATGACGCCTACAACAGTAAAAAACCAAGTCAGGTTCACCACTGTTATAGCTTGCCTGCTCCCCACACTTAGCACCATAGGCCTGGCACTCCACTTCCTCCAGAATCAATAAAAAAAGGAGAAGAAAAGGGATCGACCTGATTGATTTGGTGATTCGCTGGTGAGCCCTCATCTCCAGACAGCACCAGATGCGTTATTTTTTTATGGCACAATGAGTGAAGAATACCGACAGCAGTAGGGATGTAGACGTGTGTGTTGATTCTGGTGGCTCCCACATGTACCCCCACAGACACTGGGAAGCTGCCATTTTCAAACTCAAGTTAACACGGAATTCAAAACAACAATGAACCAACCGAACCCCTCACTGTTTCCTCTGATGTAGCGCTAGTGATGATTTGGATGCCGTAGCTGTAGAATAGCTTTCTTTATGGAGATATTTCTTTCATGAACGATAATCTCTTAGGCTGTCTTGCTACACTCAGAGAGGAATGTTCCATGCTGCTCTCTGATTAGTCCTCCAGAGAGCTGGGATATGGATAGATGAGTCTCGGTGTGACCTTCTGACCTCAAGGTCTTTCCTGTGAGGCTAGCTGAGCCATTCTGATTGGCTGGCATGGAAAAACCTGCATGGATGAAATGCCCGCGGAGGAGTACATGTG
>OMKQ01001870.1:0-10043 GCA_900302335.1 Phycis phycis
CTCAGTATACACAGTGTATATAGATATATAAATATAGATTCAGCTTTTAGAATCACTTCATTTGATGTCTTACACACCGTTAGATATGGAGTGGTCGTCTCCTACTCAGAATCAGCCCCCCCACCACCAGAACCCTATCAGAACCCCATCAGAACCCCATCAGAACCCCATCAGGATCCCAGCAGTGTGTGTTTGAGTCCGTGGTGCCGGCCTCTCGGGGGGGCTTCCTAATTTTACGCGCCATTGGTCCGACACGCGGGGTCTCCACCGACTCGCCTGTAACCCACCTCGACCTGAGGACCCATTCTGTGGTGGCGCCTGGAGATTCTGTAGCCACTTTGTCAGAAGCCAAGACGGGACCGCCCTCACTTACACTACCCCGAGTAATGACATTGTTGCAACAGCCGGGCTCTTCGCCCCCCACGGCGACTTCCAGTTCATTTTTTACATTACATACCGACAGTCTGGCTGCGGACATTGGAGATCAAACCCAGAACCTTTTATCTGGGAGTCAAACACCCCATAAGCGAGGCTTTGATAGCTATTTCATATTTTATATGAATGTATTGCCTTCGCTATGTCTCACTACACCGCGATTGAAGTGAAGCAGCAGAGTGTCACATGTAGCGAAACAGTCACTAGTTATCGGCGCCAGGTTTCCTTAAATCGGTCCCAGATGATGTCACTTTGCACCAATTTGGGGCAAACAGGACAATTTCACAAGCTGTGCGCGCACGACTCAAGTCACGCTAGTCCTAAGAGTTCTTTGATTCCCTGATACCCGCACGTCTGCGTTGAAACTAGATGAAAGCTGTCTCCATGGTAACCGTCCCTGTATGGATAATAACATACTCAATTTCAGAGCATGTACTGAAAACACACCTTCCCTGTGACACGCACACCACGCGCACGTACACACACACACATACACACACACACACACACACACACACACCCTATAGACTGTTACACACACTTCTGTGAACACCTACACACGCGTACTACTGTACATTACATGTACAGTAATGTATGTAGTGACATAATGTAATGTAACATCCTGTAGTTACCTGGTGCAATTGTCTGTTATAGCTGTTTGTGGTAGCTGTGTGTGTGTGTGTGTTCTTCTGTAGGAGGCTAATGCTAAGGCCAATGCTATGACTAGCCTGTGTGTATGTGGGTGCATGTTCTCCTGCAGTACAGCATTCAGTGGGAGGATGGGAAGGAGGCTAGCACTAGCGCAGAAACTAGGGCTAAAGCTAGGGCTAAAGCTAGGGCTAAAGCTAGGGCTAACGTAAACCTGTGTGTGTGTGTGTGTGTGTGTGTGTTCAGTACGGCATCAAGAAGAAGGAGGAGAAGGAGGCAGAGGCGGCCGCTGCCATGGAGCAGGCCTCGGAGGGGAGTCTGACCCGGCCCAAGAAGGCCGTGCCCACCGGCTGCGGCGACGAAGAGGAGGAGGAGGAGAGCATTGTGGACACGGTCATGAAGTTCCTGCCCGGGCCCCTCATGGATATGTTCAACAAGAAGTAACGAGGCCGCCAGGCCCTCCGCGTCACACATCTGATTGTTACCTTCTGATGACCACGCCCATGGCGCCTCACCCGACCCCTGACCCCTGACCCTCAACCTCGGTTCTTAGCGACCCCAAATAGCAGAGGCCTGTTCTCTGACCGCCCATCTCTGAGACTGGAATTACAAAATTATCATTATCTGCCATTCCACATTTCTTTTTGTAAATAGATAAAAATAGATAAATACATAAATTAATAATGAAAGAAAGGGATATATGTGAGTTCAAAGATAATATAATGTATTACTAGATTATTATGAGAATAAGCCATATTTTAGACTTTTAAAAAACGTATCCGAATCATATCAATGTTTCTTTCTGAAATTTCCTGTTGTGTTCCTGCTAATATTTGATACATCTAGTGTATATATACACTCACTACTTTTTTATCAGTTCAGTCCATCGTGAGGAATCGTTTTGCTGTGTGACGTCAACAGCTTACTGTGACGCTGTGCTGCGGCTACTGGGAAATCACGACTTTAGTAAACCGGGAAGGTCACCATTTGAAACGATTGCTTGTTATTAATCTTTTGTATTGATTTTTGTCAAGCATGCATTTGTAACAATGTGTGACGTGCAGTAGAAAGCGTCCATTTTGAGTTGTTACTTTAACTTGTGAGGCAATAACTTCTTGGTTTTCAGACCGATTTTGTCTCGCAGGTCGCGTACAGCCGACCTCTCCTCCGTAGGCGGGCCATTGAAATCACGACTCAATAGCTGTACTCATGTCTTATCGATATCTAATCCACGCAAAATTCGAACGTCCAGTTTTACACATTAAAAGCTCTGCTTTTGCGCAGAGGACCCGTGGATTTTTCAGTCAATTTGTCCGTAAAAAAGTATTTTTTAGTTTAGATTTTTTTTTTTATTTTTTATAAAACTAAATGACATAGATTTTTTTATTTTTGGGATGAAACACAACTGCGTTGTGAACACATGATGTGTGAGCAGACAGTGACAAAGGTTGTGAACACATGATATGTGAACAGACAGTGACAAAGGTGCAATACATTGTTGATGTGAAGTTGTTCTGTGTGTATTGGTTCACTGACAGGACAGCCGTCCTGAATCGGCAATAACAGACAATCTTCAACGTTCCGTGTTTTAAAATGATTTCTCAGCGTGTCGGTCAACGTCGAACTCGTAAACAGTGAAGTTTTATTGTCAGCTTTTTGAGGTCAGATAGACGATGGAGGGGGATTTGTTTAATGTCGTAAAAAAAAAAAAAATGTTTTCAATGTTTTTGCCACACAGTAGAAAAAGCAGAATACTTTCAGAATCTGTGATGCGAGCAGCACAGAGCAGCGACACGCCGTCGTTTGTTTACATAGCAGAACATGTACTTGTCTTGATGTCGGAAACATGCAATGTGCTTTATTGAAGCATGATGAGTAAGCCTGCTTTGATATGAGCCCGCGTGTGGGTCGTGATGGGATGAACATTTTCGAAAAACAAGCAAGGCGATCGACGCAGTCAGACAAAGGGCAAGGTTATCCGTCGGCCTTATTTCCGTCCGATATTTTTCATGTGATCATTCCACGGTGTCTTTTCAAACATTCCGAATAGCTCCGACATTCCGTACTATGGGCTACTCGAAATGGCCTTGTTTGTTGTTCCGATGGTGAAGTGCTCGTGTGATTCCGATATTTAGTTTACACGTAGATTCCACGCGTGACAAAGTGAATCGGTGAAATCAATAGCTGCAATGCCTGCCACCTAGGGGTTAACATAGAAATATACGGCTGTAGGAAGCTCAAATAAATTAATCAGCATTTATTAACATGAATAACAGTATATTCTTATGTGACGTGATAAAAAAAGTTGTGTTAGGAGGTCTTACTCGCCATTTACACAGATATTTGATGTGCTATACCTGTAGGTAAACTACTCGTGAGAAACCTTTTTTCATTGTTGATCGCTGGCAGTTCAAACAGCAGCAGTAGTGTTGCCTTCGACGTGTTGGCTAACGTTTAGCGGACAGAACCTCCAAAGCCCGTGATTCTTCACAACCGCAGTTGATCTTATCTGATCACGCATAAGCAGCATCCAAACCATGAATAATCTGAATAATTTATCCAATCAAGCCAAAGAATAGTGTTGCTGGTCGTAGACTTAGACGTAGTGTTCCATTGTTCCATTTATTTGGTAGACCTTTTAATTAATTTCTAATTCTCAGGTATTACAACTTATTTATTTGCTATGTAGACATTATATATTAAGATTATCGCTAAGGACATTTTAACAATGAGCCCCGAGATACGAAACGTGATTTTGATCGCCAGGGGCCGACAAGCACATGTCCTGTTTCACTTTGATTTCTAATGTTTATTTTATGTTCATTATTTTTGCCCAGAATTACACTAGAAAAAAAAGCTAAGATTACTGCCTAGTCAATCCCAATACAATTGACTTTCCCTCCACATTACAGACACAGTCATCAATAACAGCTAAACTCCTATTGATCGCACAAAAAAGAAAACTGCCCAAAGTAACTGCCCAAGTCACGCGGGATCCGCGTCTCGCCGCGTGAAGAGACGCCACGCCAGCGACGTGGCGCGGCGATGGTTGCGTGTCTCCCGTTCGTTCGGAGGTCATTTCATTTGTGCCGGTCATCCCCCCCCCAGAGGTGTTACCATGATTATACTGCCTGACCATTACAGAGATGCTCCTTGCTGTGACTAGATTGTGACTGTCTTACCTGCATCTGTCTCCGTGTCCCGTAACCGTTGAGAAGAAGCTTGTTTCTGTCCTCTCTGTTGGGTTTGTTTGTTTGTACGTTTGTTGGTTTGTTATTCCTGTGTGCAGTCAGTCCCGTTCCCGTGTATTGGTGGTTGGTACTTCAAGAGAAACGTATTTATTTGGTGAATTGTTATAATTATATTTTTTTGTATTAATTAATATTATTCCTGTAAAGAAACTCTTCTCACCTCCCTCTCTATCTCCCTATTTGTTGAACAAGTGTATGCATGCCTACTGTGCGCGGACTAGACCCTATTGTCGTGTGTGTCAAGTGCTCCCACCTGGTAGTCTTCACTGCATGCCACTTTAGGAAGAAAGACTCTAGTCTGTAAAATAACAATTTCTGGCAAAATGGAATCACCGCACACTCTGAGAATAAAGTGATTTCATATGACTGCTCATTGTCTTTGTTCTTCCGCATTGAGTCATTTTCTTCGGACAATTAACTCCTTTATTGTTTAACACATGTTAAACATTAAAACAAAAAAATAATAGATTGAAAAGTGTATTGATGTGTTTCCATGTCTTGTTCTTCTTTTTGCATCCCAAAAGGAGTTTTGACCATCAATAAAGCGAAAGGGCTGTGAGCGGGTTGCACTGTGTCGTTGAAATCGTGAACCGAACCCTCAAAATCTAAAACCAATGAGCAGGGCCTCCATCACGCCGAGCACGTCGCCTGTAAAGGGATGAAGCGACGCTAATCCCCCCGTCCGTACCCGAAGAACCCGACACATCAAGCCAATTTCCCTCGAATCTATTAGTGATTGCTTGGCTAGTATCCATTGTTTTGAAGGCATTTGTTCAAACCGAACAGCTCAGCGTAGTTCAGTTCTGGCCTTGACACTTTTTAACCCGCCTGTCGGCCGGGGGTTACGCGTGAATGCCAAACACCACTCTATAAAAGGTTGCGAGCCTCAGTCTGTTCTTATTATTTTTTTTCCTGAAAGCTTGATCCCATTCACTTCTGAAGGTTACCCACCATTTTGTTCTCATATGTGATTCGGCTCTTTATTTAGCAAACGAGAAAAACATCAGGTTCAATATTGAGGTTAGAGAAAATTATTTTCTATTTCTATTACGGTTCTATTCTATTCTAAATCTATTCAGCCCTCAGTGCTTGGTAAGTAATCCAGCGCGTGTCAAAGAAAAATGCAAAGTTGGGACTTCCCGGAGAACTGTGAGTCCGTGCTGAAGTTAAATGACTTTTTTTAAACTCTGGCGCTGGCTCTGTGAGCCCCTGGAACACACCGCCCCAGTGTCTGCTCACGTCTGTCGCGGTGTGCGACCCGCTCGAGTGGTGAGGCAAAACCGGGTCTTCCGCCGGGAACCGTTCAACAGAGTCGGGGACCACCTCGAGCAGCACAGTTTGTTAGGGTGTCTCCTGCCCATCAGCGATTCATCACTTCTGTGTCATCCTGATACCAAACCTTGTTGGAAAAGTGAATCATGTGATTTTTCAGGGCTTTCAGTTTTTCTCTCTGCGCTATTACTTGCCAATCGCAGCAGCGAGAGTACGGATAGAAACAGGCATGGAGCGCGTTGTTATCTTCGCTCTCGTTGGCGATGGAAGCACAGTGGTCTTTCTCCAGGAAATCAATTCCATTAGCATTCATGTTCAGAGCCCGCACACCGGCACCGCAGGCCCCATGCAGTCTGTTGGCTGCCTGCAGAAGTATGCCAGTCAATGTAAATTAACTCTTTTCCATTCCGGACACACAAGACCCCGTCACTGTTAGCGCTGTTAGCACTAATGCTCAAGCTAGGGTTTCTCACTGTATTATTAGCGGCGTTCAAAAGGCGCCCAGTGGTTTTGCACTTTACTGTTAGCACTGTTCATGGCCCTAATGCAGAGGCTACCGCTACCGTTTCGTACTGTTAGTGTCGCGAATGCTCACATGCTGAGACACACACACACACACACACACACACACACACACACTCACTCAATCTAGCCAGATTTCCCCCGCAAATAAATACAGTAAGTGTTTTCAGACTTAAGGAGAGATAGATAGATGGAGTGATTGAAGGATGGATGGAGGGATGAATGGATAGATGGAACAATTGACGGAGAGAAAATTATGAGAGGGAAAGACAGAAGGAGAGGCCGAGAGTGATAGAGAGCAGGAGAGACACAGACCAAACCAAGACTGGAGCTGATTTCCATATTTCAACGACACGTACATGAAGAGCGGTGAGGGAAGCTGCTTCATCATCCCAGGGGGGTGGGGTACTGGGAGCTCTCCACCTCACCAGCTCCCCGGGAAACAGCTGAAATCTTGGGGGTCCAGTTCCCTCACCCCCCAAATTGTCCAGGTCCTTTGGCTCCAGACTGGCTGGGTCACGGAGGGCGAGATGAAGCTGTAATGGAGGAAGGAACCTGGCGGTCGGCCCTGTTATATACCCACCACCCTCCCCTGAGTAACTTCCAGTTTCCTGCTGGTGAAAAGAAGGAGCCGATGAAAGTGACCTGAATAGGATTAGAAAAGAGCTGCCTTCAGAGAGCGACCTCTCGACCTCAATTAGCCAGCCCTCCACCTGTGGGGTGTAACCCGAGGTGTGCTGCGAGGTGTGGGAGCTCCAAAACCATCGCCGACATCCTTCTCCTCATCGCTTATTCACCGCACCCACGGGAGGGGCAGGAAGGAGCAGCCGGTGGGTGAGCAGGAGGAGAGATGCAGTGGGAAAACTGGACAGCTTAACCGCCTTGGCACCTTGTTCTCTGGGCCGACCGCAGCCCCCTCGGACATTCTCCACAGCACTTCTTCACTGCGCGGGACACGGCGATGCAGCCTCGGTCCGAAACCGCTTCGGACACATCTTTGGGAGGGCCCATGCCTGTGAGGTCGGGGGGGGGGAGGGGAGTCTCTACAAAACAAGCTAGCTCAGCGCCACCGCGCCCCCCCCACCCCGCCGTGGTTAGCATACGCCGCCACATCGTGCCATAAGCAGCGCGTTTTGCAGGAATAAAGGAGTATATTGAAGTGAAGCCGCGGACGGGGCCTATGAATATTGTATGTTTCTCATATGGTTTCAGCGTGAAGCTGGAGGAGGAGGAGGAGCAGGAGGAGGAGAGGAAAAGGAAGAGGAGGAGGAGGAGGAGGAGGGGGTTAGTGGGATATCCCCCATCACCTTCTAAAAATACCGCCGCTCTTCAATAACCCATCATCTCCCCTCACCGGGGCTGTCACAACCACGCGGCTCTCCTCTGCCATCCCATAATCACAGAGCATTCTGAGGCATGAATGCAGGCCTGATGGATCCTCCACCCATGGCAGGGCTTTGTGTGTCTACTGGTGGCTCACACCAGTGCCATTATGCCTCAGATATGAGGCTGTAAGTTTCATGTTGGATTTCATTTTTTGCGGGGTTTAAGCATCACCTATCATCATGGGAAATTTTAAATATACTGCTGCACAATCTCAGCTGATTGCGAGAGAGAGAGAACGTAAGCCATTGGGAACCACACCTTCCTCAGTCTCTCCTGTCTCTCTCTCTCTCTCTCTCTCTCTCTCTCTCTCTCTCGCTTTCACCTTCCAGCGACCTAGAGGTTTATACCAATATTCTCCTGGTTGTTTTTTTTCTCTCCATCCAGCTCATTATAACATCTCCAGACCACTCCGTCTCTCCTAATCTGGTTTTTATGGAAAATAAAACCCCAGCTCCGAGCCGTGTGGTCGGTCGCCGCCCCCCCCCCCCACCACCGTGGTCTTAACTCCGAACACACCACACATATTAAAGCACATTTTGCGGGAGTAAGACCCCCACTAACACCGGGCTTCGGCTGGTGGGGATTAGACTCTGCTGAGCGGGGGAGTCTGGGGCGGGCAGGGGAGTTAATGAAAGCCCTGAATGCAGGGGTGATGCTGGAGGAACTGGTGTGGTGGTCATTTCCAATGATGCATTGGAAATTACTACTTTGGGGTGTTGAGTTAGGGAGAATGTACAGCTGGTGATTATTGCGGAAAAAAAAAATATATAAAGGGGGATGCAGGACCCCTCCGTGAGGCTGCGGGTTCTTGAATCACGCCAAACTGCTTCTGAAATGGCTCCCAATGAAGCACTTCAAGAATGCGACAAAATATAACCACAACAAAAATAGTTAAATGATTTCAAAAATATATTTCATGCCTCCGCTTAAAATAAGCCATCTGTTCAATTCTGCGGCTGCAACTGTGGTTACCTTGCCTGGGCAGTAGGTATGGACTTACTGGCTCACTTACTCGTATCTCCCTCCTCTCCAAGACCAGGGTAAGAGAGGAGCTGGACAGCTGTGCTCCTCAAGCTGTGGTTGGGGGTACCTCCTCGGCCTGGCTGACTTGGGGCTAACATTTTACCACGGGCGTCTGTTCAGCAGTCTGTCTTTTTGGTGAAGGATCAGCATCAAGAGGGCATCTTGTGGTTCTTGGTCTCAGCATTGAGGGCGAGAGAGAGAGAGAGAGAGAGAGAGAGAGAGAGAAAGATGAGCATTACCTTCCTCATCCTGTTTCAGTTTAAGAGTCAGGTCTCGATCACCCCTGCTCTCTCTCTCTCTCTCTCTCTCACCGTGTGGCCAGATGCAGCTTACCTGGACCGCTCTACCCTTTGTGTTCAGAGACAAAACCTCTGACCAAGGGGACCGAGAGCGTGACTGACCTGTAGCT
Organism: Phycis phycis; assembly: GCA_900302335.1. Classification (NCBI taxonomy): domain Eukaryota; kingdom Metazoa; phylum Chordata; class Actinopteri; order Gadiformes; family Phycidae; genus Phycis; species Phycis phycis. Next base: position 8,947 of record OMKQ01001870.1, read on the forward strand.
GAGATGGGCAGGAGGCTAGCACAATTCACTACGTCAAGCGTTGAGACGTGTCAACACATCCCAGCCCTGATTGCTATCGATCAACCACGTTGCACAGTTGAAATTTTTAGCAGATAAAATAAAATGGCCGCCGCACCAGACTGAGGTTTAAGGCCCGGTAACTCTTAAAGTCTGGTGATGAAATGTTTTTTTTTTGTTCTATGAATTGCCGGTAAACGCTGCCATAGCCCATACTGTGGTCCATTTAGTGTTTATTTCATCTACGTCTTCATATTTTGTCGTCCAGCTCTTAGTGTCTTTTAAAATCTATCATATGTGTTCTTGTTGTCGTTTTACTTTGTATACTTGGGACAGTTCTGATAATTTTTATGTTATTAACCACGAATTCGTGTTTTCTGATGGAGTAACTCTTTTGGGTCCAGGTGTTGCAAATGAGCTGACTTCAATCTGATTGTTAAAGCAACAAAATCTGCTTCTTGCAGATTTATATTATCTGGATCAGAAACTGAACTGTGCCCGTTGCAGCTGTCCGTTGTTCATGGAGGCAGTCTGCAATTCAGAAATAAGCGGCTGTTGAATGCCTTCATTGACCAATCAGACGAGTTCTCAACAAAGCCACCTAAAGGATGGTTTGTTCCAACATTAGATTTGAAATGGTTCAGTTCAGGTATTAGGTGGATCTGGGGGGTTTCAGGTTGGCTGGTGTGATACATCTATGGAAAGCAGTGCATCATGGGTAATCCCCGTTGGGAAAGTCTGTAGAGTTGCACTCTAGTTGTAATAGTCGTGTTTTTGAACAGAAATCCTCCATGTTTTATTAAACTAGGCCACTCACCAGAAGTAACTATGTTTGTCTCTATTTCCATCTCATTCTCTCGCTCTGTTGTCTCTCTTACTTCCTCCAGGGTAAGGGGGAGAGCCCCCTGTCGCTCTTCCTCCCTCTGATTATCTCTCCTGCCCTCTGTTTCTCTCGTCCTTTTTCCCTTGCTCCCTCTCTCGGACTTCCTCTCTCTCTCCCTCCCTTCCTTTCATCATCCAGTTCTCTCTCTCTCTCTCTCTCCCCCTCACTCGCTTGCTCTCATGCTTTGTCTCTCTTA
>OMKQ01001875.1:7994-24501 GCA_900302335.1 Phycis phycis
GATTACACACACACACACACACACACACACACACACACACACACACACACACACACATGCAGGAAGACTTAGGGCAATCTGCCCAGAGAGATAGTGGAAGATAGAAAAACAGAAGCAGGTGTGAGAACAATGAGGAGAGAGAAAGGGAACAAGGGAACACTGAGAGACAGCGAGAGAGAGAGCACGAGAGAGAGAGAGAGAGAGAGAGAGAGAGAGAGAGAGAGACAGAGAGAGAGAGTGAGAGAGAGTGAGTGGGTGAGTAATAAATGGGAAATGCGGATAAAATACAAAATGAATATTTACATAAAAGTAATTTGAAATACAAAATGCCAGAGATGGTGAGTGATTTAACAGAAAAAAAGGTACAATAGAAAAGGCAAAGAAAGAAGAATGAGACAAGGTAGAGGCAAGAGAGGGAGACAAGAGGGAGCAGGAAAGGCTGCAAGACAGTAACTTCTGCAGTATGTACCAACGTAGGCTGGGATAATTAGATTACATTAGATTTAGATTAGATAAGACTTTATTAAAGGGAAATTGGGTCGCCATAGCAGCCAGGGTACATATAAATATAAATACAATACAAAAATTTAAATAAAATAAATAAATACAAAAAATGCAGTGTTGTGCAAATACGATAGATAATAGATGCTAGATGATAATAGATAGATAATTGTAAAATACAATAGAGTAGTGATGGGTTGATTTAATCCAGTTCTGTGATGGTGGATCTGACAGAGGCAGATGAGTTGTAAAGTCTTATTGCAGTGGGGAGGAACAATTTTCTGTATCATTCCTTCTTGTAGTGGGGTTGAATGAGTCCGTCGCTGAAGCTGCTCTTTAGCTTGTCCAGTGTGGAGGGGGTGGGAGGGATTGTCCATAATAAACACACTAGCAGACATACTATGACACACTGAGGGACGTTCACAGGAACACTGAACCGTCAGAACCAAAGACTTAACAGTGTTAAGTCTTGTTAAATTGTGTTAAGTTAACACCATGAATCAGCAGAACTCTTCTTTGCTTCACTGTGTCATTATTGGCTGTGTGATCCAGCTTTCTGATCATATCACGCAATTATGGAATACAATAATTGAACATGGATAACTCTACTTGGTCTGTCATTATCTTGATGTAAACGCATCCTTGTTCCTCACATGCTGATTAAATGCAGTGGATGAGTACAGTTCTGACCTCATATAATGCGTGTATCTGTCTGTTGACAGAAAGTTCTGGGTGGAACAGCACACAACCTCAAACTTTAGCATGGCTGGTGTCTCACTTTACCCTCTGTCCCAAATCCGGCCTGCCTTGGCCATAGGGCCACCTGCCGAAGGATTTAGTAATGTGTGCTGGCTGCCATTGATCTGCATAGTATGGGACACCTAGCCTTGACTCTGCTGTCCCCCGGCGTGGACGGAAGTTCTGCCTGGAGAGGGAGCAGATAACCTTGGCAGTTAAAGTGCTACACTCAGCTGATTATGTTACACAAGGTTGTCTGCTCTACTCTCACCCTCCCTTTCTCTCTCTCTCTCTCTCTCTCTCTCTCTCACTCTCTCACTCTCACTCTCTCGCTCTCATGCTCTTTCTCTCTATCACTCTCCCTCCCTCTTTCATTTCATATTTTCTCTTTTCTCTCCTTTCCTTTCTTTTTCATGTTCAAGGTTTCCCTCTCTTCAGATGTCTGCCGCCCCTCTCGAGAGGCACATCACTGACATTCAGCTCCATGTCAAATGGAAAGGCAGACTCACGTCGGTTCTTCTTATGTTGTTAACTGCTTTTTAACTATTAACACATTTAAAATACAAATACTTTTAACATGATAGCCATGATATGATAGCCTACTGTGAAATAGATGTTAGTGGTGATTACTTGATGGCTGACTACCAAGAGCACCACGCATCCACACACACCTGGCCACTGGTGTCCCCTGGTCATAGCAGGCTCGCTCTTCACGACGACGTTCTTCAGAACGTTGCCTACATTCACTAACTGGTGGTGGAGACATACAGTAGAATGTAAACATAGGCTTTCACTCCTGCTTTCTCTAAGGGACGGGTTATTTCAGCAGTGGGACTACAATGGTATAGATTACTAGATTGAAGATCACATAAGACATATTAACATATAAAACCCTGAAAATATAAAATAAATGATCAAATTGGAATCACCTAAAGATTATATGATTGTATCAATCATGAAGCTGCCCAGGCCTTCCTGACTGATAACACTAGCATTTATGTATCATTGTAAACTCCCGGGTCCCCAATAATCCACAGTCCACTGGAAAGGCCACGTTAAAGTGTTACCAGGGAAGATAAACAGACATGGGGTCTGTGGGCTGTGGGCTCAAACTAGCTGTTTTCAAAAGATTCAAAGATTCAAAGTAGCTATAATGTCAATTCTTCACATGTCAAGACATACAAAGGAATCATGAGGACATCTCTCACTCTCCCACAGTGAAACAGATAAAGTGCACAGGCACAACAGACAAGACAAGACATTTCCTAATACTAAAGGTAAACATACCATTTTTACAACAGATAAGATAAAAAGATAGACATTAAATAAATAAATGTGCAATGTAGGAATCAATGAGTAAGAGTAGCAGCATAAGCTTCTGTATCAGTTGTTGAAAGAAATACAGAAAACTTTTTTTTGGAATATAATATGAAATATTACAATAACACGGTGAGTTCTGGGTAAGTTAGGCAAGTCAGAATACAACTGGGAAAAAAAAATCCTCTGAGAATTTCTACATTAATTAATAATGATTTGAGTTCAACTAAGCAAAGCTAATGGCAGCTATTCTCTTTGTTTTTGGTCCCCTGCTTTTACTCCCTTCATTTCTCTCTAAATCTTACTCCTTCAACCTCCATTTCTCTCTCTCTCTCTCTCTCTCTCTTTCTCCCTCTCTCAAAACCACATATACATTCACCATCTTATATCCTCCCCTTTTTCTGATATCACTCTTCCTATTTCGTTCACGGATTGTCTGTTTCTTTCTCTATTGCCCCACTCTGTTCCTGTCGTTCCCTGTCCCCATCTCTCCACCTACCTCGACCATCCTCTCCCTCTCCCAGAAATATATTGGGGTGACTTGGACCATGAAATTAAAATATTAGTGAGTGACGTCCACTGAATATTTCCAATTCTATGGAAAAAGCGAATGGAAAAAGTTTAACATTGTAATGAATAAAGGGCAGTCAAAGGTGAATCGTTTTTAAATGTATTTTGTCGGACAAAGACAAAACATGATCCCAATAACTCTTATTGGACAGAAGTTATTTGTCACCTGCTGTGTGACAAGTCAGTCAGGTTTACTGTATTATGTGATACCATAAAGACACCACCATCATTTCCAGTAGATCTCTTCAATTTGTGAAAATGTTGGTCAAAATGCAACAATAATCAATAACAATTTACCTGCATAGTCTATAGTTGAGTAATAATAATAACACTAATAATCTTTATTATTAGTATCAATTTTGTATCACCATTGTCTCAGCTTAGTGACTCACTTGACAAGTTAACATTGTGTAAATTGACACAAAATAAGGTTATCAAGAACATATCCACATACATCAAATGTATTATTATCTGACTATCTACTACTAACTGTCTAACTAACACGTCAAGCCAATAGCAACTGTCCACCTTCAGAAATGTTCCGGTGGGATATCATGTTAAAGGTCAACTTTGGGTCTGGTGAGATTGAACTTTGAGATTTGGTAAGTGCTATCAGCTTTGTTTATATTATCTATTATCTTCTTATTATCTTCAAGTTCATCACACAAAATATTGCGCACACAACCCAGTGAATGTGGGGCAGACACACAACGAGAGGCATGGCAGACACACAACGAGATACAATACATTCCTCACTGGAGCTTGAGAAGCAGCTCAGCTGACTGACTGCACTGACTGGATGTGCTGGAGGCGTAATGATGGGGGACTTGGGGGGGTTCACCATGGAATATACATACACACAAGTAACTTTTCCCTGAAAAAAAGGAAAAATCATTACAGAACAAGTATCTAATATCTAATAAGTAATAACAATAGTTAGATATAGCTGTATACAATAATAGCCTTCATAGAGAAGCTATGAATGAGTTATTGCTGAAATGTATGCTACATGATTATACATTCATTAGTAACAACAATTTACTATTTTAGTTCATGACATTTATTCAAATAAAAGTTATGTGGGTTGTAACTAACAGGATGAGTTGATATCGGCACCTCCAGGTCCTTTGGAGAGGGGTGGTCACCACGAGCAGGACAAAGAGAGAGGTGGGAGACGAGAGAAAAGGACATAACTGTTTCCTCTGTACAGAATGCTAAGCTACATGATATTTAAAGCATCCATTATAACTTGTTTGACCAGGAGGAGAGCGCAGTCTGGGGTGCTTTTATTTTGGTTTCGGTAGCATACGGCGTGTCATTCCCCAGAAAGACAGACCCAAATCGGAGGTCAAGCAGTGGCGTGCTGACCGGAGAGCTGTTCCCCTGACGAAGGTCAGCCCAGCTTCCCTCCTCCTCCTTCCTTCTGGGACACGTTCTGTTCGGCTCACTTTACTTTAACAGCAAAGAGGGCATCCTGGTGCCACACTGCAAAGGTGCCCTGTACCAGCCACACGTTGTGTGTGTGTGTGTGTGTGTGTGTGTGTGTGTGTGTGTGGGCCCATAGGTTATTGTGTCTTGTATTTTGGATGGGAATTATTGAAGTGTGTTTTATATATTCATTTGTATAATTTGTGTAATTATGTGGACATATACATAGTAAATTGTTTAAAATATAAATAGTAAATAGCATAAATAGTTAGTAATAATTTGGTTTGATAAAGTGAAGTTATATTATTCAATTAACGGGTAATACATAAGGAAAACAGCTATTGAAAATGTAAATAAAACAAATATGGCAACCACTTTGGAGTTTACTGGGAATACATTTTTAAATAACCTTTGTCAGGTTAATATTGTGTTTATCTTTCACGTTTTACTTGTCCTTTATCCCCATATGATTTCAATACCATGATATGTCTTATCTATCAACTAACACTCCAACTCTTCACTCTTTACATTGTTATTTTTTAGGAAATTTCTGTGTTCACTGATTTAATCTCATCTAGATGTATGTTCTTATTATGTAATCTAACAGTGTTCTGTGGTTAGGTTATACTTTAACATGGGAAATACCGTATAAAGAACCAAAAGTCCTATCCTGGTAGTTTATCTTGTTACAGAGTGGAACAAACACTAGGGTTTAGTGCTACGTATGTATGTAAATACAGCGGCGAATCACCGTTTAGTGATAAACACTGGTAAACCTACTGTCCTCCCGTCCTGTGGAATTCACACTCCCAAGTCTTAACTACCAAGTCTGAACTACCAAGTCTGAACTACCAAGTAGGCAAGTCCGAATTTGGCGTAATTGGTATTGAGAAAGGCCCAGTGGGACTGTGTGTGTGCCTTTTGTTTTGTCTGCCCCACAGGTTCTTCCCCTCCTTTGTTCATGAAGGTTTATAATACCACACCCAACAAAGTGGCTGGATCTCTTTGGACTTTGCTGGCATGCATGAGCAGTTCTCCATTTGTTTGTCTGTTTTGTGTCTGTGTTGTGTGCTCCCTGCCCATTGTGTTGAATGCCCTTTCTTCCCTGGGAAGGGGGCGAGGTACCCTGTACATAGCATACACCTAGATGACCCTTGTCTAGCTACACTAGGTAAGCAGTTGATGCTACCTTTGTATGTTTTCTCTTACTGTCAGGCTAGTCAGGGGTTTGGTTCTGTTCTTTCGTAGTGGGCTCAGTTTTTTGGTACTTTTGTTTTACAAAGTTTATTTGTTTTTGGTTCCTTTGGTTCCACCATCCCTTCGCTTTGTGTTTCTGTCACTTCAATGTTACTTTTCTTACCCTTGAGAACATTTAAGGAACACAACAAAAGCTTAAATGGACTGCTCGCCTCTGTATTTATGTGGGCCTGTCTGTCTGTCTGTCTGTCTGTCTGTCTGTCTGTCTGTCTCTTTGTCTGTCAGTCACTGTCAGTGTGTTTATGTGGATATGTCAGTTTGTACATCTGCCCTGGTTATAATTTGTATGCGCTGTCCTTTGGACTAATGTAAGCACATTGAACTGATACTCAACCAGTCGGGTCAACTAAATTCTTCATGTGTATTATGTATAAAGTTGTATTGTGTAATGAATTGAAGATAATTCATTAAATATGATTTCAAAAAGAACCAAAAAATGGCTACTTGTGCATGTGGTAGTTTGTGAAAAGATTACAAACAATATAATATATTTAACTTTTTTAAATGTTTTACAAAGTAAAACAAATTATAACATCGGACTTTGTTTGAAATATAGATGGCTTTGCATTAGACACTCAATTGCATTCCTTTTGCTTATAGGAAGATGATCAATAGACATTTAGTACTACTGAGAATGTCAGTTTACTTCGATTACTTCAACAGTCCAACTTATTGTTTGGTTACATGCAAATTATAAACTCAAAGTAAGCACTGTCAACATGCCCTCTGATTTTCTGTAAATAATCAATAGACATTTACTGATGCTGAGTTGGGCATTATTTCAATTTCATGTATTTGAAGCATGTATTTTAATTACTTTTGGGTATTTTGTCATTTGATTTGGGAAGTAAAAAAAGTCAAAGTCAAGTCAAAGTAGCTTTATTGTCAATTCCTTCACATGGCAAGACATATAAAGGAATCGAGAGGACGTTTCTCACCGTCCCATGGTGATTTTTTTTATGTAACTTGTATACATTTGGCCATAGTTTCTATGTATTCCAAATATTTAAGTCATGTTATTAGTGTGAAACGCGGATATCATATATTTATATTATACTTATATTTCTTATATTTCTATAGCAACTTTGCAGTTTTGGCAGTTCAACTGGATATGAGTCACAGACTTCATTTATGTCATGACTTGCATGTACCATTGGGCTCTTGATGGGGCTTACCACTGGTCACCACTGGGGGCATCTGAAGTGGATCTGAAGTGTGTGGCAGACAAGCTCAAATCTGGTAAACAGGCTCTTTCACTTTATTTCACTTCCTATTTGTTTCAACCAATCATGTTGCTGGAGCGAGGATCTGTAAGCATGTAATTGGCTATTAAAAGCTAAATTAACTCGGCCAGCACATGTAAACTGTAAAAAGTCTCTGTAAAGGTTTCAAATCGACATGGTCAAGGCTGGCCATTGTTGAAACCCACTTTTTAAAATCCCCTTTAAAAAGATCATCCACTCGTGAAAATTAGTTTATTTTCGGTAGTATTCAGTAGGAACAGGAAACACGTAGTAACTCCCCTTTTCATGTTCTGGTTTCAGCCCAGGCTCTGTGCCGTTTCCCCCAAGAAGTTCTGTCAAACATAATAAGGCTGCTGGATCCGATAACTTGCTAACTCATTGACAAATAGAGAGGCACTCATATAACATGCTATTGAGTGTCAGGTTTTATGTTGGTACTAATCATGCAATACTTATTTGAATAACTTGACACTCGGTAGACATTAATTTGAAATATTATGGCTATTCTTTTGGCTATTCTAAGCTAAATCAAATGAAACTACTGAAAATATGAAGAAATTAAGTTGATTGTACCAGGTAAGTGCCAGGTGACTAAATATCTCCTGACACAAAGTTGAATCTTACATCACACAGATGAGACATCTAAGATGATATTCAGCTGAATCGGGTCTGAAGCTAGATCGTTGTTCACTGGATATTCACTTGATATGCTGATTATGTAATGTAATGTAAGGTATATATACCTATATTTGAATGTACTACAATTCAAATATAGATATGTTCTTGATTACCGTATTGGGTGTCAACTTACACAATGTTGACTTGTCAAATGAGTGTCAGCTGACACTAAACAGATACAATGCTGATGCTCAATTGATACCAGTGGATTATCCAATTAACAGTTAACCTGAAACTGTTCATTTATTTTTACAGATTGTATGTGATTTCTTGTCATTTTGATGAATCTTCAACACTACAACTAGGTTAGCAACAGGGTTTAAGGTCAGCATCTGTTTTGCATCTGTTTTCAAGGTGAAACCACCACAAGTACAAGTTGTTTTTTCAAGCCGAATGCCAAAGTGCTCTCACTGAACATGACCCCTATATTTACAGCCACATTATTTTTTTTTAATTTTAAGCAAAATCGGCAAAAGCAATTCGCTGTGTTGGAACCTGGATGGAACAGATTGAATGACAGAACGTCAACAACATTGACGTACCGCTTTAATTAGCTCCTGTGGAAAGCGGCCAGCTGCAAAACATTTGACCAAACACATAGCGCTCTTTGCAGTTGGCCCTCCTGTTGTCAATCACCAGAGTGCACAGTGTCAGTAATAAGTTGGCCTGACCCACAGTGAAACTCAAGTAAAACCATGTGTGTGCGGTAAATGGCAAGAGAGCATGGTCGAGGTTTGGAAAGATTTTTCTCTAAACTTACTTAGTTTAAGTTTTATAGCTTTTAAAACATGCTGAACTGAACTAAAATGTTAACAACACCCAAAGGAAACACATCTGCTGAAGCTTAAATCACTGTCATTTTTTTCAGATTTTTTCTTTGTTCCTTAAAATAGATAATAATAATACTATTTTTATTAGGAAGAAGAAATTCAGAACAATTATAATAACAACGATGAGCTGAGGAGATCATGTTCTACTTTTTTTCTGAATTATATTTTTTTCTTCCCATTATTTGTAATTAGAAAAATAGATCTGATAGGAAATGGATAGGAAATGAATACTCTTTACATTGCTCTAACTATGTGCTACAATGACGTATCTGCTTCTCGTTTGGGGGGAATGCGTGACTTCCACCTGCTGACCATGTCTGACCGACTGTTAGCAAGTGACTGACAGAGAGAGACAGTCTGGCCATTTTACTGCCACACTGCCCGCTGCATTAGCTTGGATGGGGGGTTCTTCTGAGAACATACAATTGCAGGCCATAAGAAGCATTAAATATGCATATGGCAAAAAACATAAAGATCCATTTTTTTTCTTTTTTTCTTTCAGCTTTTCTTACGCACCAACTTCTAATTTTGGACAAACTTGATGCTGCTGATATTTCTGTAACACTTCAATTTGTACAATTATAAAATATTCTATTCTATTATTTATTATATAAAAGGTTTTCTCGTTAAAATATAGCAGTAATTAACTGCAAAATAAATGCCTGTAAATGATTTAAATCAACATCTTGTAGATTGGAAACATTAGAAATAGAGGTATTGAAATCGCCTTCTAAAAGCTTCATCCACTCAGGAATGAGTTTTCTACACTAGGATATTTCCATAACGAAACAGGAAACAAGTCGTAACTTTCCCCCTAGTAGTTGTTGGTTTCGGCCCAGGTTCTGTGTCGTCTCCCCAGAGAAGTAATGTGTGAGCATAGTATGCCGTCTGGGTCCCAGATTACTCAGATACCTACAAACAACACAGGGTCAAATATACCTGGTACATAAAAAATAAAAACAAATAAACAAATAAATTAACATGTATGTATATCATACATATATTGTAATATAAGATTGTAAATGAGCGCTCTTGATAACCTTGATAACCTTGATAACCTGGATAAATTGTTGAGCATAACTCTCTTAATGCTAGCAGGATTGTGGACATACCATTAGCAATAATGCAAAGATACTAGTTCTTCAACTAAGGTTCATGTATGGACATTTTTTTATGAGAGATGCTCAATACGAGACACACTAAATCACATAAGACACATTAAATCATCCTAAATTGTGATGCTCAGTAGTTGGCTAACTATCTGCAGTCTTCTCCAAAGATGTGGTGTTCACAGTTGCTGGTTGCTCAAAAATGGACACCAAACGTAGTTCATGGAATAAGAAACCATGACCACAGAATTGAAAATTTCGAATAGTCAAGTCTCAATGCACTGTAGGTGTTATTTTGTAGTAGGGGTTTATATCACATAGACAAACACTTTGAATTACTCTCAGAAGTATCTGACATGGCCACCAACAAAAACTAATACAAAACAAATACTTTTGATGGGGATGACATGTCTTGTTTTATTAAAAACCTTGGATATTCCAAACTATTTTGCTGTTTGCTGTTTGCTGTGCAACTTTTTAATTCAATAGATAACAGAGAATGCGATGACACACATTATGTAAACATTAAACATAAATTGGATGAATTATGTAAGAGAAGAGTTCAGATTTGTTTGGTCTAAGCAGTGAGGCAACAACATTCTCGCTGTTGTATTTTTCTTATCCGTGTATTTCAAACACGCCGCGCCAATATCTATTGAAGCCAAGTCTTTCTTGCTTCAAAAATAAAACACTTGGATAACATTCCAAGTGAACCATTTGGCTGAAACAATGTCATCGTCTGATTCCAGGACAGACTGCCTTCATGAAATAACACATTAAAGGGTCAATTCACGATCATTTTAATTAATTAACCGTAATTGGTTGTCACATATTGGTCCAATAATAAAACAAAATATTATAGTGGGAAATTCCACTGTTTAATTAAGACCATTCACGCCATTGCTGTGAATATTGTCCGTAACGTGAGGTGAGGTGATTCCTCCCAGAGCTTTGTGGGGATGATGACACCAACGCTTTGTAGCGCGCGACACAAGTGGCCCCAGTAAGCCGGCCGAGGACTCTGGATCCCCAGCGTACTCCTGGGCCGCGTCCTAAGACTGTGGAGTACACAGGGAACAGAAGGAGGAATACTCTGTTGATCCTGGACGGGAAATGCTAGACCTTCCCTTCTGGGAATAATTGAAATTGGCTCCAAATCACCCCTTTTTTTTACTGGAAACAGTCAGTGAGATATCTGAAAAGTACAAAGTGACCTGAGGAAATTCAATGCGCCAAAACATCAACAGCAAATGAAGTATGGCGGGTTAACCCGTCAGCATGAAGGAGAGGCCTCAGGAGATCCAGGGCGCCATCTAGGGGACAAAACCAACACAGGAGCTGGACTCGGCCTTTGACAGAATACCCCCTCACGTTTGAAGTAGCACAATTGGAGTCCTTTAGGGAGGAGCACAGTACACGGTGTCAACAATAAAATAGTTTTCTCTGTCTTGTCTTCAGTTGACTGAAAGTTGTGGCCTCCTCGACGATCACCTTAAATGTCTTTTTTTTTATCTCCTCACGTTTGCCAGATGCCATCTCACTTCTCTTTTTCTTTCATTGAAATCCCGACTCCTTCTGTGCCTCTAAAACTACCCCACATACCCTCTCTCCCCCTCCCTCTCCCCCACTTCCTTTGGCCTGCTGTTACCCTCTCACTCTCCCTCTTGACCCTGCGTTTGCTCGCTGTCCTCTAACCTTGATGGATACCGTATGTTGCCGCCATATATGGGCAGCGCTTCCTGGCTTCGGTCCCGCAGCCAATTAGAAATACCAGATGAGTTGGATTGTGTCCTTGCGAGACCGAGGTCACCCCGGCAACTATCGCCATGGGAGACTTCATGGGAATGCGTGCCCAGCCAATCATCTGCGCTCACCTTCATTAGGGATTCGGTTAATGTCATGCCAGCATCTGATAGTGCTATTACATCCTCTCTTCCTCACCCATATTTTCTTTTTGAATCCATGCTAGCTACCCCACCCCCCCCCATTTCTTATTGTTTTAACCCTAATATGCCCTTGGGTATATAACCTTTTCTTTTTCTTTCTATCTCTCTCATTTCTCTTCATTTCTCTGCCCTTGCTGATGAAAAGATGAGTAGGGAGCCTGATGTATCTACTTTCTTTATCACCTATCTTGCTCACTCTCTCTCCCTCTCTCTGTCTCCCTCCCTCTCTCTCCCTCTCTCTGTCTCCCTCACACTCTCTCCCACTTTCTGTCTCCCTCCCTCCCATCACCTTCATCTATTTCCTCTTTCTACTGCCTCCTGCTGCAGGTTGGTGGGTTTATTTTTGCATGGTGTACGATGATATATCTGTGCACGTGTGCACGTGCATGCATAAATGTTTGTCTTGGCTTGGTACGCATGTCTGTGTGGGCGTAATTAGCTTGACGTCCCTGGAGTTTAGTTTGGAGATACATCAAATGAATTCGGTTAGCCAACCATGGTAGCCAATAACAAGATACATATCAGCACATTATTGATATCATGGTAATGGGTCAAAGTGTGATCTTTTATTTAATCAATAACGGAATCTTAACCTCAAGGTACATCTTCATAATTTGACTTCTGCTCTTATGTGCTGGCTAGTAGGCAATGTTTGCCCTGCTCCACTCCACTAATCCCTGGTTCCAGGAGAACGTTATTAGATTTGTGAACCGTGCGCACATGCAAAACAAAGTTGTGTCTCCAACATCAACCTGCTCACTGAGTTCTCCCTCCTGGTGGCTGGACGGGGAAGCAGCAGTGCACTACTTAGGCTTCTGTTTGCATAATAAATAAATCAGCGTAATACATTTGATGTAAATTGCAGAGAGACTAAATATTAATTACTGGGAATGCCATCCATTAGTCTCCCTTTGAGAGTGTGTGTGTGTGTGTGTGTGTGTGTGTGTGTGTGTGTGTGTGTGTGTGTGCATGGACATGTGTTTTTGTCCTGCCATGTTATAGGGGCTGATTTTGTTTGTCATTGTGGCAAAAAACATATATGCATTCCCACACGCAGACACACAGTATGTACAACCGTAGAGAAAAAAATACACTTCTGATGACACATTTGTAATTTCACGCCTGCACATGCAGACATTTAAATACATTAGAGTGAATCCATTACATGCTAAGCACATACTGGAGGTAAACCTTTAGCTCCTAATCATCAGGGGGAAAGCTCTATTATGAACAGCCTGCAGCATACAAACCAAGAAGAGTATATGTCCTTCCCTTTTATTCTCCTTTTGTTAATCCACGGCAACTGAAACAACATTAAACAAGTACCAATACAGTTACTTCTGTATCCCCCCTCTATTCATCTCCCTTCCTCTTCCTCGCTCACCCTTTCTACTCATAATTGACCTTTCTTTATCACTTAATATTTTAATTCAGTTTGGTTCATTTATATCACATCTTGTTTGGTTTGAACAAATCCCTGTCAATTGATTGCAATAACGTTTTCAAAAATAATTTCCCTCTCTTGGTAAGTATGTTAAGCAATATGATAACACAATATGTATTTCATATGATGTTAAAATAAAACGATTAGTGGACTCAAACCTATATTATCTATGATCCTCTGGCAGACTGCAGGGTAAACAGATCTCTGTTTCATTCTCTAGTTCTCATTAAGGGCAGCCCAACATCGCTGTGCATCATGGAAGAGAGCGTGAGAGAGAGATAGAGAGAGAGAAGAATATGTCTCCTCAGTGAAAAATGAAGGACAGAGAGAAAGAGTTTGATAGGAGGGTGAGGGAGAACCGATTAGACAGAGAGAACGATCTAGTGAGACGACACAAAGTAATGTGAGCAATACAAGGGAGCACCATTGTGTGTGTGTCTGTGTGTGTGTCTGTGTGTGAGTGTGTGTGCGTGTGCGTGTGCGTGTGCATGTGTGAGTGTGTGTGTGTGTGTGAGTGTGTGTGTGTGTGTGTGTGCGTGTGTGTGTGTGTGTGTGTGTGTGTGTGTGTGTGTATGCAAAGCTATCTCTCAATTTCCCTAAATGTAGTCAATAATGTAATTTTTATGAAAAACAAAATATATTGTGTGTTCTTACTTTGAGAATTAGATTTTTGGGAAATTTGAATAAAAGCCATTGTTCTTTCTTATTATGTATGTAGGATACTTCTGTGATGATTTCTTCATGACTGAAATAGATGATGAAATAAAAGTGTTTAAACTATAATAATCTGTGTGGTTTGACTTGCAGAGCGCTCTTCTCTCACCACAGATCAGGGTCTTTCCATTTCCCCCGACACCTCTGTCGTCAAGTAGACGACCATGCTGCTAATTTGATTGACAGCTCCTCATCAGTACAGGTAGCAGGATGTGGTGCTCTGAGATGCTTGTGGTCTGTAGCTGGTGGAGGTGGAGCTGCTGGTGGAAACAGCTGCAGGTCCACGCTAATACAGAGAACCTGACCTCATCTGATCTCTCAGCAGCCACACACACACACACACACACACACACGCACGCACACACAAACACACACACACACTAATCAGTCCTAACTGTGCTGCAATTGGTCCTCTTGCTCACAATCATGTGACACACAGACACCACATCATTTGCTCAACTGACCTGTCACTCACAGGAAGCCCTCCCAGTCCACCCCAGGGGGTGGGGCTGTTGAGGACCTATTAGAGGCCACCCAGGTTCACCCTGATCTCAGTGGCAGCCCCTCTCCTCAGTTCCTCCTTACAGACCAGATGCTTCTTCTCTCTAGGGCTGCCTGGGGCTCACTGTGTCTCGGTGAGTTTCCCACCAATCACAACTGGACACACAGCGTGTTTCGTCCACCCCAGAACACGGACGCTCATCCATGTGCTCTTGTCTCTACAGCGGTGGTTGCCATGGCAGCAGAGCTGACTCAGGACCAGGTGTCGTGGACCAGGAGAGAAGGGGAAGCCGTCTCCTTCAGATGTACTAACACTGACCAGTGTGGTTACAATTACATCTATTGGTACCAGAAGAAAGAGAAAGAAACATTCACTGTGATTCTTCACATTCACAAGAGTAATGGTCAGGTTGATAAAGCATACAACCATCCTCAGGAAGACGATTTCTCATCCGTTTTGAAAGAGAACAGCTATGAGTTGGCACTTCAGAGGGTGAAAGCGTCCCATTCTGCCACCTACTACTGTTCCTGTTATACTGGCAGTGGCACACAGTGAGACGTTCTCCTTCCTGCCTGTACAAAAACTCTGGTGATCACATGACGCAGCAGGTCATGTCCCATTGGCTGTTCAATCTGCAGACAGGCGTCCATGCTAACAGATGAGCGGGACGTTCTATCACAGCCTGGACCTTACTGTCTGTAGTTTAGGCTTCAATCCAAGCCTGGATCTCTCCTTGCTACTGTGCAGAGTCAATACAATCAGTGAGCTGGTTGTTGGTTAGGCTGAGATAAATCAAACTAAAGAGTAACACTGGACAGACATCTGAAGGCTCTCATGGAAGTGGACGACTTCAGGCTCAAACCTCAAGAAACAACAATCTAGTAAAATATTTAGTTCTGTTGTGATGAAGCACTCTCTGGAAGATCTTTCACTTTCTGCTTCCATGAGGAGGAATGAGTCTTTAGTTGTTGTTAAAGCCTACGATGAAGAGGGAAGAAGACTATGGGGTCATTTCTACTGAACACAAGTGGAGACATCAACTCTCCCTTCTTTACTCTGCAGCCTCTTACAAAGCCCTCCTGTCAGGTCAAGCCCCTCCATCTCCACGCCTCCCTCGTGGTGGATCACTGATCATCTATAGGGGATCGACGTGATCAGCAAGTTATTGATCAGCGCTGACGGCGTCACAGGCCGCCCACAGAGGTTTATGCTGCAGGATGTTTCACTGTGGGTTTGGCTCTTTGGACGTGGCACCACCCTGTTTGTTACAGGTAAGATGACCTCTTTCATGCTTTCTCTGCTTTGTGTTTCATGTCACGTTGGGGACAGTATGAGTGTAACAATATTTCCAGTGAGTTCTGTTTGACCTGATTCAAATTCAACAGTAATATTATTTAATCAGCCACCCAATAATCCAACAATCAAAGCCTCCACAATTTTGAAGTAGAAAGTGTTTCTATTGTAAATATTTTTATGGACTCAGCTGTGATCAATAGTTTTCATTAGTTCACAAAGTTGAAATGACGATAACATTGACGTTGTTTGATGTTGAATTTAAAAGAATGTTTTTTGGATGATTACAAATATTTAAATTATCGTGATATTTGAAATCCTCATTTATTCTCACACTAAATCATGAAGTGATTACAATCTCTTCATAATTATTTTATAGTAATTAAATTCGTAACATGTTATATGTACTAGAAAGTATATATTTTCACATGTATAAATGTTTATTAAGGAAAAATGCATGTATATCATGCTAGCTGTGTAATTCTGATATATTGTACATGAATCCTGGTTCTAAATGTTAATATTTATGACCATATTGTCAGTATTTCCTGTCTCTAATGTGGTTTGTGCTTTGTTTCCACGGTTTTGACACCATGTGACTTGAGTTCTGTCTCTGGATTGGTTCTTCTATTCCACTCAGAAAGGCCACTGGAGCCGCCCAAAGTGAGCCTCTACCCAGCGGCGGGAGCTGATTTAAAGGGCCGGCGTTCCCTGCTGTGTGTAGCCAGAGACATGCACCCTGGGGTGGTCCGGATCTCCTGGAGGAGGAAGGGGAGTGGGGGGACGGAGAACTACGGGGAGCAGCAGGAGCTCAGAGGACCGTCACACACTGCCAGCATCCTGGTTGTTGCTCAGGAACCACCCCTCACAGATCAATACGTCTGTAGAGTTGAGCATGAGAGCGGCCAGCAGGAGGAGGAGATGCCAGCAGAAACA
>OMKQ01001891.1:8245-30825 GCA_900302335.1 Phycis phycis
TTTAAATATCAGCCCTCTTCAAAGCAAGCCATAAACTGCTTGTTTTATGGAAAGGGGTGGATTGGTAATACCCAGCGCTATGTCCTTAAGAGAGGGATGCTAAAGTTGAAGTACGTGGGTTTGACATGTGTTGAGGTTTACACTACACGTTCACCGCAGCCATCACTTTTGCCCAAAATAATGAGAAATTATATGTAAGAACAATAAAACCCACACACCCCTGACGTAATATCCTGGGCAACCAAGCTTACATCAATAGCAGCCCATGTATCCTTTTCCGTGGCCAAATTGATTTGGAGTGAAAGAAAACCTGGGTTTATTAAGCCAAGGGTGGAAGGGTTTTATTCTTTAAATACTTGTGATTTCAGATATGCCCATAAAAAGGGTTGGCTGCAGTGAAAAGCTAGATAGGGCAGGTTTAAACCATATAATAAAATAAAAGTGCTGCTTGATCCTTCCATCTTGAAGCTTCTCACTATCTCACACAGATGTGTAGACCAGTGTTCACATCTGCAGTTGGTAAAAAAAATCTCTGTATTGTGAAAATCCTAGTTAAAGGGTGTGTGTGCAGGATTAATGGATGGAAGGCAGGAGGAATGCATTATCATTTTAAACATTTTAAATATTTGTCATTACCCAGAGACACGTTTGTAACTATTTCGACACAATTCGTAATTAGCTAAAGACGAATGAAACGTCAGCTATGCATTGTGTGTCTTGAACATGTGGCTAGGATGTGCATGTATGTGATGTGCTGAGAAACAAAACATTAAAAATACATTACTTTATGATGTTAACATGTGAATGAGGTCCAGATTGCATTTAATATGCAGTAATTGAACGTGAATAATTCATGCAACGCTTCCTTGTTAACTGAACACATTTATGACTGCAGTGGATCAGATGGAAGAGGGTCAGCTATAGATTTTTGCTGCAATATGTCAAACCAAATTTAGTTGGCTGTCATCCAGTTACGCAGCTTTTTCATGACTAGATGATTGACTATTTTGGTACAGCGTGTTTCTTCTGAGGTTACACTTTTTTTTTTTTTCCAACCCACAATTTAAAATAAATGGTAAAAATAATATTCCAGCGAGAATTGCTTTGATTTAATCTAACCTTACTTTCAACTCTGGCAGTTTGTGACAGTAATGGCACTAATGCACAGGCTCCCATACCTGCCATAAAAGCAAATGAAGGATGCTTTCATCTGTTGAAGCATAAAGTCAAATTAGTGTTTGATTTGAAAGTGTTGCCACGCTGCCCAGACCGTGGACGGAAAATCATTGTTTAAAAAATTTGATATATCAAGAGATATACAAATATTGTTCCTCAGGGACGGCAAATTGAATGAGAGCATGCGCTGGCTGTTACTTATTACTTTTGGCTGAGTAGAGTAATTGAATTCAGCCTGGAAAGCATTTAGTTTATTTATGAAAAAAACCTCTCTGGTAAAAAAAAAAAAGAAAAACTGTGAAAAAGCCAACTAATTGTTTCGGTATACTCAAATCCCTGGCCGAACTATTGAGGCTTTTACGAGCTCACCTGCACTGAATGATTTCATCTTTCCACCTGGTGATTGAGACAGCATGTCCTTCTGGGTAATTTCCCTGCATCTGCAATGTCATGTTTTACTAACCACTTACAAATTAGGGTATTTTTGGGGATGTGTGTTTTGTTTCTGTACTCTACTCTGCTCCCTTGTAGAGTAACATCATCTTTTAGATTTGATGGTGTGAGAGTATGGTGCCTTTTTGACTTGTTCATTACAAATTATTTATGACTATGATGTTATAATTTGTTGTTGTTGTTGTTGAAGTGAAACAAGCAACAAGTGATCTAATGCATTGCTGTCAGAAACCTAGGTTAACAAGCTAGACACTGAACGAGGCAGTTGCCAATTTATTTAGCCCAATATAAGCAAAACCATCCACATATTTGACTGCCATTAATGCCATTAAGGCACAGAAGTCATTGTTCTGCCTTTTTAATCACCCTGACTGAAGCTATTGGGAAATTGTAGATCTGTTGGGTGAAATGCTTTTTTTTGGTTTTTTAATAGAAATAGCTTTGGCCTTTGGTAAATAGTTGTATTTACTTTCAGCATTGTTTTTGGATTGCAGTGGAATTAGAGTTGTCATAGGGCAACACAAAGGCAAAGACAATTGCACAGCACACCTTTCCATATATAGATATAAACTTTAGAGCCCCAATGTTTTTGGAGGTTAATATTGCAGCCACGTATTTTTGCGATATGTTTTTCTTTGTAGAGAAATTGAGGGCATGCGTTTTCATTCATTTTTGCCATTTGTTTAGAGCGATTGTACCATGGCGTAACCTTGAGAACCTAACAAGAACATACCATCTTGCCTGGAACTTCTGGAAATATATCCCACTGTGCCCGTTTTAAACAAGATACAAATGTTCCATCGCAATGGCATTTGCCGCTTATTCATAATCTCCAAGCCCATCTGAGACAAGTGTGTCTACAGTACATTCGCCTTTCTGGAACACTTGTACACCACCCGATGGTAACCCATAGAATGGAGCTCGTTTCGTTCAAAGCGAGGCGTTCAGAGATGCACAGATATTCGCCGTGCGTCCAAAAGCAATTACTTGGCT
The DNA here is from genome assembly GCA_900302335.1 of Phycis phycis. Taxonomy (NCBI): domain Eukaryota; kingdom Metazoa; phylum Chordata; class Actinopteri; order Gadiformes; family Phycidae; genus Phycis; species Phycis phycis. The sequence continues at coordinate 10,868 of OMKQ01001891.1, forward strand.
GATATCCGAATACATTCGCCAAATCGCGACAAGCACATGCGCGTAGGGATGGTATATGTCAGTGGCCCGTTTCGATGCATGTCAAACTGGATTTGTTTTGTGCGCCCCATACGCCAACTCATCCGTTGTTTCCCTTGATATCTTTTCTGAATTGCATTCATCAACGTCCTTTATTAAACCGCCGTTTCAAATAAGCACGGACAGCTCTCACAAAGCCATTACCTGCGCTGGCTGCCCGAGAACCGATACAGCCCCACTTCATTGACGATCCATCTCTCTCTCTCTCTCTCTCTCTCTCTCCCTCTCTCTCTCTCCCTCTCTCCCTCTCCCCCCCCCCCCCCGAGCTCGCGTTTTTTTTTTTAAAGCGACCCCAACAACGATAAGGACTTTTGTGGCAGTGACTGTAACGCGCGTTCAGGCAAATCATTCGCCTTTTACGCGTCGGATCGGCGGCGAGCCTCATTTATTGTGTTGACTCGCGAGCCCCCGTATACATCACCCGCGAGCGGCGACGTGAACGCGAGTTCCCAACACTAAAAGGTCCCACCTCCACCGACCGGTCTCACTGCAGCCCTGTCTGCCGAGCGGAGCGGCAGGAACAGCACACTTGACTGGAAGACGAGCCTCCAATTCTCCATTCACGGAACGTTACTTAGTGCAATTCGGTTCCACGGTAGCGGACGGGCCGTCTTTTCTTTCTATCCACATCTGAGGACAATGTTTCTCTTGCAGTACACAGGTACAGATTTTTTTTTGTTCAAGTTATGTACCCACTTCCACGCGTTGTGTGACAGTGGTGGTCCTCTCCCCCCGTCCGTCAGGCGAGGAGGACTACGGTGAATGTTGTTGTGTGCTGGCGGACGTTTGTTCCACATGTCTCGGTTGCGTTTCCCGCACGGGCTCTCGCAAGACTATCCGTGCTTTTTATGCGGGTTTTTTTTTTATTCTGTGATGTGCTTCATGTATTACAAGTGATCTTTTTTCCCTCGGTCTTTTCTAGTTCATAGTTGTCGGGCGTATACCGGCTGTTGGGGTCGCAGGAGCTTCTATTTCTCTGACCAGTGGCACACTGGAAGTCGGCTATTTACCCCTTGTATCAGCATTTCTTTCTTTCGCGATGATATAAATCTCGTGTATAATTCTCACGTTGCGTTGATGGCCACGAAGACGAGTCCACTGCCGCAGTTGTTGGGGTTTTTAAGTTTTAAGCAATTGATTTCAACCCACGGTCTGGCGAATCATACCGTCGTTGACATACAGTTGTTGGTATGTTGAACCGAACAGAATCAAGCTTGGCGAATGATAAATGTTTTAGACCAGGCGATGGTGCACATCGTGTATAGGCTGCATATTATAACGTGTCCGTTACACAGTGCCTAGAGCTTTTAAAAAGCTATACGCTTTTGAGATCTCAGTCTTGACACCATCTCCCGAATCGCCGCCGTCCATACAAAGCTCCATTTAAATTGACCTTTTTCTCCCCCCCTCTCGTTCACAGGCTCTAATGTAATGTGCACCCAGTCCCAGCACACGTATTAACGTGCATGCTTTGCTTTACTGACAGTTCGTACTGATTCTGGCTTCCTCTGTTTTGTAGCCTACATCTAGCAATTACGCTGATATCGTTTCGTATCTTACTGGGTGCTCATAGTTGCCTTTGCATGTGATGATGGTCACGATCGATCTCTGCGAGAATGCGGATGAGAAATAAGGTTGAAATCACAGCATGTTAAACGAATTAAAATGGAAAAGTTGAACCAGTAATCTAAAGTTTAAGTGTCTCTTGATGGATGAGCCATAACAAAGACACGTAAATTCATGTTGAAAGAATAAGTCATTAAACTGTTGAGATGCATTGTGCCACTCTCAAATCTATGATTAAATTCGCACAGGGGTTACATTTGTGCATTATTCATTCGATGTTGTATAGATCAGACTGAATAGAAACATGTAATTATGATTGTGGCTTGTGTTAAATGATGGTCCTGCTCAATGACGAGTATGAGGTGTTTTTGTTTTGTTGATGTCATTTGTCTCACACATTAGCTGACTTGACGTGTAGCTTTTCCTTTCCCCATCTGCATTTCAGCAGGGAAAATGTGCATTGAATCCTATTGATTGTGTGAATGGGAGTGAGTTTGGCTATGCTGGGGTGAGAAACATCTGTCAGACCCCTTTTGACAAGTGTTTTGCCCCACTCTCAGCTGTATGGCCCTGATCAATAGGGGCGGACATCTTTTAGATTATCTCTGGTTGGGGAACAGGAGAGAGAGTCGAAAGAAGAGTGATTGTGGGATGTAAATGCAACAAAGTCACTTGAGGGAGAGGTTGAAGATTTTCGTCCACTGTGGCTATGAAGTGAAGGAACCGCAGAGTAAAATAATGCAAGACCTTATGCAGAGTTCAACATTGTGGAACATTGGATTTGGCAGCTTTGGGAAATCTCTTTTGTAATTGGACGAAGCGTCGCTGAGTTTTTATTAAAAATTCAACATTTACTGCTCATGTAGCAACGCCTTTGGGGAAAATAGATGCAGCTTACGGTATAGTGTAAAAAATGTGTCATCAAGAAGATGGCTTGAGTACAAACTGCTTCAAGACGGAGGTGCGCTGAAGTGTATTGGCTAAGCATCGTTCAGCAGACCAAGTAATGCAGAGGCAAGCAGCAGAGTCTTCCATAAAATACAGTGCGAGACTCATTTCTATTGAAGCTGTGCGATTTGTCTTATCACGGTTTGAGACCGTGGCTATTTTTAACAACGTGGATGTCCAGGATTAGAGGGAGTTTTTGCATCCATAGAAATTGAGTTTTGACATATAGAAGCATTTCATAAGGTACAACCTGTCTTTCTACATTGGCAGCACAAGAGCAGATCATGTTGGTTCTGAGGCTTTGAGAAACCATTTCGGGTTGTAACAAACTACTATTTTTAGATGCAATATGCAATTTGGTAACATCTGAAGAAAATGAATCATTTAATACACTAATGTAATTTCCAATTCTGTCTATAAAACACTTCATGGACTCAGAAGAATAACATTTGACGAATACAGTATAAATGCACTTCCCTGTGGTTTAAAGTGTTTCTATGCGTCAACTGCCAAGCTTTGCCACTTTGTGGCAATGCGCCATCTCATGTTTATGCTCCCATTTGTCAGACCATGAAAACCCCCCCATTTTAAAAGTGCTCCACATCTGATTACCGTTCATGATAACACCAGCTTCTATTGCCCAAAATTATTCTGAAAGATGAGCACTGTGCTGTTCAGAATCCACTTGATTGATGATCTAAATATTTCCACTTTGATGATCTAAATACGGAACAAGGACAATCACTTTAAGAATCATAATATTGGACAGTCCTGGTAATGCTGCTTTCCCCAACCAATTCAACACACACCAACTACCGTCCACGATAGATTCCCAATGGAGAATGTGTTATAAATCACTTGCAAGACAAATATCGCAAAATGCTTGGCTTTTCTTGTAATGCTTTTTTCCTCTGGAGCTAACTTTTAGCTTTAAACCCTTCTCTGCCTTAACACTGTGTAAATGCTGTTGTTTGAGCCTGCTCTTCAAATCACTTTACTTAACCTGTGATTTCTTTGTTGTAGTCATAATTTGTTCTAATGTATTGGGGTCATTGGAAATTCGTTGACCCTGGTTCGATTAGCGGCGTACATAACTACATCTTTTAGATTTTTTTTTAAATGATTCGCTCATATTTTATTCAAACTAGGATTCTTGAATTTGGCAAAACATGATCATGATGACATTGTTGATACCTCTTCAGTGTAAGACGATACACCTAGCAGCAGTCTGACTTAAAGCAGCAGAGAGAGCCCAACTGCCTCAAAGCATCACAGGACCTTCTCTGGAGCTCAATGGGGTTCCAACCAACAGACACAATTTATTCTCAATGCACTCCAGCTGTCAGCAGTGGGGGATGCATGTGTGTGGAAGGGGATGCCATGACTTATTCTTTGCTTGCTCTGGCAATGGAATGCATCAGGATCGAAGTCGTGGATGCTTTTGTGTTAAATCCTCCTGGCAGCCTTCTTAGCTGGGGAAAACCGCAGGAAAAAGTTGGATTTCATTCTTTTTTTGTTCCCCCACCAAGCACCTTTGCTACATTCCCATTTTCACTTCCCAATTAAATGTATTGACCTCAGCACATTCAGAAATCCTTAGGGCTGGTAATTGGACAAGCTTGGCCAAAGATGGTTGAAAGTTAAAATTCTACCTGTGATGATGAACACCAGAGCATATCAATGGATGTTGTTGTAATACATACATATATACATACATTAATACCAAATTGAGGATAACATAAAAGCACAGAAGGATCTCTCTGTCTGTCTGTCTGTCTCTCGCTCTCTCACGCCCTCTCTTGCTCTCTCTCATATCAAGCATTACAGTTTGTCATATGACAAAATGTTGTGTTTTTCAGCACAGAAATGGGTTTGCACAGGTTTTCAGTAAGGATTATGTTCTTATGGCAATTCGAACACATTTTGTACATTTGTGCTGTTGTCATGAGAAAACTTCATGGCTTAGTAGGGTGTTAAACATTTTTTCTGCCCACATTTTATGCGTTTTCCTTTAATAAAATGACTATAGGATGCTAAAGTTTTGGCTCTGTTTTTTTTCTTTTTCGGGCATTGCTTGTCTCGGAAGCAACCACCATAGGTAATTGAAGCTGAGAAGCCAGATTTCTATGGGCCTAATTTAAGGAAAATGGTACAGCTCACAGATAAAGAGGACATAAACGTGCAGTGTGAGTAACAAAAAGAAATATATGGATGGGTAAAGAGACCATATTAGACCGCTCATCCTCATCTTCAGAGCCTTGTATGGGCCGATAGTTTGTATTCTGATCCCTAAACATCCTAAAGGATTTGGAGTGAAAGCATATGTGATTGGACTTTGATTATTATTTTTCATTTACTGATTTTTTTCCTGGTGAATCTTACTTGGTTCCGTTTTTTTCCATGTGCCATAAATCAAATCCGTCATAGATTTTCCACTCTGCAGAACCTTTCATAACACAGAATAAGCCCTATCTGTCATATGTCATTTAGAATTGCTCTGAAGGGCTCAGTGTATTGCCTCAAAAGGGCCCCTGTTTACACCAATGCACTTGGCCTGCGCCAATTGCTGTTGGAAAACTGCATGTTTTTTCAACGCATTGGACTGACCAATATTTGTTCCGTTACTATTTAAGAGGTCCACTTGTGCAATGAGAGAGTTCACATTATGGTGAACTGAGAACTGAGACATCATCAGTGTAAGCTTTTTTTCTGAACATGTGTATTTCTTTCCACTGGAGTTCAGATTCATAGCTTATCATCTAGGTCACTCACTTTCCAATTAGATTAGGAAATAACAAGGTCTCATGGTTATTTTTGTACTTTTTGTACCACCCGTTTAAACCACATATAAGTCAACATGCTGTATGCCCACGTTTTGATCCACTACTTTCATGTCTGAATTGCGGGGAGACCTAGATTTATTTAATGAACCTTTTCGTATTATTTTAAGAACATGGTTCTTACAACCATGTTTTCCGTTATTACTGAAAATCATTGAGGGTTAAGTAAGGACAAATGTGGAAGTTGTCTGTAAAGGATGGGCCCTCATTCGATTTTCATTTGGTGGTTTGATAATGTTAGCACATATCACTCATTCCCAATCAGAGTTGAAGTGTTATGTCCTAACATTGTATTTCAGATTTGTCCTGGGATTTTCAATGTCGTATTATGTGGAATGTGATACTTTGAGGACAGATGTTGACAGCAGCTGACTCTTAATGCTGGTGGTACTGAAGACAGCCATTGCATATGGATAAGTAATTGGAATCACAAATCACCAGACTGTTCTGAGTTTATAGGGGAATTGAGTTTTATGGATCATAATTCATTGACTGGCTGGCATTATGTTTGACGGTTCTGTGGGCGTTGACTGGTGAGGAACTGTAGCTGTAGATCAGAATATCCCCTCAGCAGAGTACTTTCCCCTCAATGAATCTGCCTTTCTTTTCAGAAAGCCCCCAGATATCAAGAATTTTGTTTTTGTCTTTGATGCAAAAGGTCTCGCTTTTTGTCCTTGACTGAATACCTTTCAAGTAATTGATATTATAGAGAAGAGCTAAAGAGGAGAACCGCTGGTTCTTGGAGAATCGGCAGAATACAGTGCACCACAGTACACAATGTTTTTTGCCTGAATCTTCTTTTCCTATTTTACGACAGAAAGTCTTCTTTCATTGTGGTCCATACTTGCCAGTCTCTCGATCTCACTGTTTTGATGCCTTTATGGAATTTAAAAGTATTGGATTTGTGTCTTTTACGTCCTGTTTACCCTTCACAGTGTATACATTTGTTCCCATCTCTTCAGAGAGGCATTTTATTCTCGACTAAAAGCGGTGTTGGCGGCGAGGGAGTGTGTGGGTGGGTTAAGTAGCTGAAGTGAATCTATAGGCTTTTCCTCCACTTTTCGTACCGTAGCATGCAATATAAACAAGAGTTACATTTAGGTAAAGAAATGCGAATTGACCAAACTCTCCGGGCCTCCAGTGAATTCAGGGTCTCCTGGAGTCTTTTTTGTTTTTTTTTGTTTTTGCTATTGTCGAGCGTTAGCCTCTCTTCATGTACCGCCGTGGGCTGCAGGTGTACTGAGGCAGAATTGGTATTTGCTCCTGGTATTGCACACTGCAGCGCTGCTCACGCCAGCGCCGTCTTAAAGCGCCGTCCGGGCCTCACGCCGGGCCTCCTTACCTGATTGGACCGCCCGGATAACGGGAAGAAACATGTTCAAGCCAGCCTCTTGGTATCCTTGGAAACAAGGCTGTTGGTGTGCCGGGTATTTCTATTGGGCAGCTTTTCTGATGTGTGTATTATTTCGTAATCAACGGTTCTCCATTTAATTTGCATGAAAGTGGTGAATTTTTAAAGACCCGGTGTGTAAAATGTAGCAGCATCTGGGGTGCGGTTGCAGATGTCGGCCGACTGAATCCCCCACCCCTCCATCTCCAACGTGTACGGTGGCCGGTACAGGCCTGCGTACAGCGCCAGTAGGTACTTCCGAAATGATGTTGTCTACGACAGCAGTGATGAGGCTTCTTGATGGATTGAATTGATGAATTGTGTTTAGTTATTAAGTCTGTAAAATGTTAGGTCATAGCTTACGAGTAAAGCTTCTTTCATAGTGGTTGTTTGTTGCACATTTTTTCCCCATGTCAAAAAAATATATTTGTTTGTCTATTCTGAGCTACTGTAGAAACATGGCAGCACAACTGGCAGAAGAATGAATTGAACGCTGTTTACGCAAAGACAATGGAGACAATGGAGTTCTCATCTGCACATTAGATCAACAAAAATATTGATCATCTGGTGATACTTCGGAAATATCACTTATTTTTTTCATGTAAACCACCTGCATTTCTACTCAAAAATATAGCTTTTTTAGAACCCTGAGATGATGACAGCATCACATCAATCATATCTGCTGTGATCCAATGCATTGTTTCCTCTCCTGCTTTGAGAGATTAAAGTTGGATAACAGTGGAACGGTCGGCACTGAAAGCCTGGAATGTATCCCTGCAGCCGTCTAATAGTATAGCGGCAAGTTTGAAAGACTGGTGTCTTGTTATGGTGCAATACCAGGGTTCTGACTGGTAATGGATACAGCATGTTTCTGTGAGACTGTTATGCAGTGGCCCATCATAACATATGGTATGTAGTTGTAACTGAAAACCCCAACTCTGTCCTATAGGGAAAATAAGGCCAAGGTGATGGCACGACTCAGCAGAACCTATCGAGGGGCCTATAAATCATACAACCGAGTGTTTGTTATGCCCACGCGCCTTCACCGACTACAGCCACTGTCAACCTCCCTCCTCCTCTGTCGATCTTCTTTCACCCTCCTCCTACTCTCCTATCCAGCACACTGTCCATTAGTTCACAGTATGAGACAGTCCCAGCTTGGCTTGATGGTGCAACAGAGACAGATGGATAGATGGATGAATGGTGTGAGGAGTGAGGTAGGAGGGAAGGAACAAGGAGCCAATAGACGAGCTTGGATCAGCCAGAACTCTCCTTCAGCATGCTCCATGCATCTGTTTGTGTGCTTATGTTAATTAAACAAGGGATGCCCCATCAGTGAGGCCTGGCTGTTTGCTTTGTTCCTTTCGTTACATCTTTCTTGAAAATGGGACAATTAATGACTTGGCGAGGTGGAGGGAGCCCACTGTCCTTGCGTCAATGTGAGGCGTTTGACTTGTTTACTCAACATTCTCCTTTTCCTGCTGTGTTCTTATTGGAAACTACGCGAGGTCGGATGCCATGCTGGGAAGGGAGAAAGACGTATGGCATCTCCACAAATGTTCCACTCAACAGGGATAACGCTGCAGACCTCAGCATTGCATACAAACAGGTCTTAAGGCGAGGATGTTGCTCAGTGCAAACTGATGATGATTTGAGATCATAATTCCAAGATAGAATTTCTTCTGCTCTTTGTAGCTAGGTATTCTAATCAGTGTTTGTTGAAGCAATCCCCATTCTCAGCCAATAGATGGAAAGGCAGAGATCTCTGTAGACATTGTGAACGTAATTGGAGAGTTTTTCCAGGTTTAACAATTGAAAATTGTATTCCAAATCTCTTATTTCATTCCAAACCTGCAGACGTGGACAGTCAAACTGTGCATCATTCTAGAGACCAACGTAATCATAGCACATGGCTTGACTCTTAATCACCCAGACATGGATGATTTGGCCTACACATGGTTCCGCATACAAATATATTTGGCATAAAATGTACATATGCTAACGGTATCTATTAACTTCAAGTGGCAAGGCCCAGTTCTTAAACAGTCGGACACGTGCCCTACAGGTAAAGAGATGCGTCTGGAGACATGAAGTATGCCCATGGCCGACAGCACGCTCTTCAAATTCCCCCCGGAGCACGATTTTGACAAAGGCTTGTTAAGTGAAAAGCTGTCTGTGTCAGCCTCCTAACCAGGCGCTCATTAACCAACAACAATACAGGCAAACAGCGAGGGAAGAGGGCAACTCCTCCCGAATCACACTCGAGAGAATGTTATTCTGACAGCCGACGAATGTGGAGGAGGACTCCGCTGGCTGAGAGTGATGTGGGGACCCTTTGTCCTAATGGAGTGGTTTGTCTTCTGTGTGAGTGACCCTCCCCTGACTTTCTGTTATGTGGATTGTATGCTGAGCTCTGTTCCTCAGAGATACTACACGCTTGGACTACAGTGTTTCTTTTAATGGTGTGGTTTGAATGAGTAACATGGAGGTTGTCCAGGGCTTCTGTGTGTGTGTGCGTGTGCGTGTGTGTGTTTTTATTTATTTTTTGCTTCTTTTTTTTTTTTTGCATTGGAGGACTCCAAAAGAATACTGAAAGCATACTTGAGTTTCTTTGGACACATTTAACATCCACATGATATTTCTGTTAGCATGTTGTTTTCTGTGTATCATACAGCATACATTGGTATGTCGTCTAGCGATCATGGTTTATTACTGTTGTAAAATGGCACAAAGGATGTCAATGCAGAGACATGCCATAAGTCAATGCTACATTCATTTGCATTGGCCATCATAACTCCTCCAGAATCACACAGCCAAGAATGAGCATCTTAAATTACAGTTCAGAGGGCTCCTTCATTCTTGTCGAAGCCACCATAAAATTGCATATCCATTTTAAGTCTGTTTTTGCTTAGGCTGAAATGACAAGTGCAATACATCATCCACGTGATAAAAAGGATGAGTGGATATTTTTTGTAGTTTCCCAAACGATCAGGATTATTCACATGCCTCGTATGGCTGAAACATCAATAATGGGCTCTATAAATAAACATTTTATTGTGTGATCTCATAGCCAGATTCTCCTTTACATATTCCATATCATAAAGGCTTTGTGTTCAGTTCATATTTATGTGTTCATAGTATAGGCCCCCTTAGTGGAAAGAGTGACATTATCAGAATTTCCCAAGGTAGGTCTCAGCTCTCAGCTGAAGTGTGCAAAATTATAATTGACTATTGAGATATTAAATGTCAAAGCGAGGTCAGTCCCTAATGGTACAATATCATTAGTAATGTTTCTACACAAATCCCAGGTGCGGTCCAACTGGACACATCGTGGCGAAGTTTAACTTATCTGTCTTAACCTGTATTGACAATGCCTTCAGATCCTCGACACAAGATTTCTCAATATGATGCAATTTTAACCATCTGGTTAAAATTGTCTGCTAAATGCCCTGAATGTAAATGTAGATCTGGTATCTGATACTCCATTGTAGAGCAATGTGAAAATATCTCAATCTTGGTTGCATACTTGCGAATGAACTGTGTATTGTGGATTAATTGGGTCATTTGCAAAGAACAATTATGCAGTTCATCACCACACCAATTGCAGCCAGGAGAGGCCACTTACCTTTAAAAGACTTGTTATCAGCATTAAGGCATGTGTTCCCACCATGTGTAAATACCATTTGTTTTAATCCATAAACTCTTAATGCCAATTTCCTGGATGAGAACATGGCAAGTGCAAACAGCTGGGAATGTACAACTAATTTCACCAGAGCCAACAGATGGTTATCTGGCCGCTCTGGAGGGCTGTGCTGAATTTGTGCCACACAGTTTGGTACATTGATCGAGCGCCACATAAGAAGAATGTCTCCAGGAAGTCACCCCTCTCCACCCTATGAGGTCTTTGACACAAATTGAGAGCTAGCTACAAAAGAAAGTGTTAATGCCAACCTTGTGATCTACATGTGTTGAAGAGGTGTTGTGTACTGGTATAGGGGGTATAGGGAGCCTGTGTTTGGGGCTCTGCCTCTCAGGATGTAGTGGTTCACCTTTGACTTCTAGCTGATCGAATACTCCCAGAAGTAGTAGAACGGCCTAAAATCTGGACCACATTTTAAGTGAACTCTACTCTACTCTAACTGTATGAGGACATGACTATAAACCTTACATTTACCTTTTTTATAGTTTCCAAATGTTGTTTTTTATGCATTTATCTAAAGTGGATTTTTCTTTTCATGTGAATAATCAAATGTCTTTTTTCTTGTATCGATTCTCGCTGTGCCTATTTATTCAACCAAACAGGAAAGGCATTTATCTGTAATGACCAGGTAGGTGACAGAGGTGAAAGAGGAAATGCATTCCAATATGGCCACTGTGAGATCTGCGGCGTAACAAAGTAAATATCCAACTGGTCTGTTGGGGAAATTGGTGGCACTTCAGGGAGGTTGAGTGAAGTTACACCACAGGTCACGCTGGGTCAATGAAACTCCCACTGAGAATTATGGGGATTTTTTCCTTATTTATTCACCCACTCCTTGGGTTCCCGTAATTGAGGCAGAAAGTAAGCAATGAGTCGCTTAACAGAGAGAAGGTGATAGGGTGGTGTAATTCTTATGTAACCATTGGTGCCGACCTTGCTAGCCTACACCATTGGTGTATGAGTAAGTGTAACCTATCAAATACGAGTGAGTCAATGGTACCACACTGGAGCTTGCGAACTGGATACTGGACTGAACGCTAAATATTTTGTGTGATACACTTCATGCCAAATAATGCCTCCTCATAATATTTTGGTAAGGAAGGAACCAGGGATGTTAACAATAAACTGTTAACTGGCAATGTTGGTATGTTCTTTTCGGGTTAAAGACTTGCCACTTATTTTGATTTAATGCTGGTCTCTCAATTTTATCCTTGCACCGTTGGACCTATTTGCACTACCATCACACACCATCATAGAGCACCTTACCATACATACTGAATCACAGGGCCAGTCCCTGCCCTGTCACTGCAAGCATCCCTTGCTTATACATCCCTGAGTACATTCATGTGGTCTTTTTTACTTAGTATCTTTTTGTTGTCCATATTATTCAGACAGTTTTCCTTTTTTGCCAGCCTGTTTATGTTGTATGTTGTGTGTGATGTCTTGTAAGCTACTGGGACCACAGGGATCGACAAAGTATATATCTATCTATCTAGATGACATTTATTTATTATTGGTTAACACTTCATGACCTGGTAATAAGTGTCTGTCATCAGTCAGATGTGTCAAATGTGTCAGAATTAGCATCCTATTAAAAATATGCTGTACTGTTAAATACAGTGAACTGGACAGCCCTATAACTTTCTTAAAACTGCAAGCCTAGATTCTTAGGTCCACCGAAGGCTAGAGATGAAGCTACATTTTGAACTGAAGCATAATCATAAAGGATATCCAGAATTACCATTCAAACAAGAGCCCGTTTGGAATATTAAGAAAACACTGTAATTGTTTTCCTTGCTGCAGCTGCTGCTGAAGTCACTGTCTATCCAACTAATGTTGAATCGCCATATCGCTGCTTTGCTTTCCTCAAATTCCTCTTTCTACCTCCTTCTCCCTTGCCAACAGGAACCAGAATAGCACACGTTGTGAGAGCCCATTATTCTTGGTACTGTCTTGTTTCGTTAGGAAGAAGCCAAAAATTCAAGCTTTTTGAAAATATGAATCACATTAGACGCTATTGAAATCTTGGGGGAAAAGTCCTTGGCTATGTAGCTGTACCAGTGGAATATTAAATACATTGATGAAATGGGTGGCTATTGCTTGTTTGCACTGACCACCATTGATAACCACAAATGAACCCACTACAACCAAACAGAACGGTACTAAAAACAATACGAGAAATCAAGCTCACCATCAAAATTAGTTGAGTTTGTGTATGACTTTATATTGCTTTCTTACCCAGGTTTTTTTTGACGGTATGTTACCAACGTCATTTTACGATTTGCGATCTCGCAATTTCGATTTACGAACTAACGGTTGTGAAGGTATGGCATATGCCAATCTGGAAATGATCATTCCCCCAATTATAACTACATCATGAAATGGCTTCAAAGAAGAACACCTTAATTTGAAGGTCATATTTTGTATCCAGAGCACTGATATTGATGTTGCACAATGGGGTAAAAGCATTTAAAGACATAATTCAGCTAAGACTCCTCTGAGAGAAAGTGAAAGGGATGCTTGGGATAAACAATGCAAACAAGCCACCACCCTTAGGAGTGTTAATAATCATACGGGGGAATATGACTCTCCGCGAGGACGCATTTCAACATTGTCTGATTGATGTTCTGAAGTGTGCTAACATGGTGTAGGTGTGCATATTAAATACATCTTAAGCCCACTGACGCCAACTCTTGAGTCGGACAGATTCCTTGTAATGGCACTTCGCAGTTGCATTTCGTCCACCCTACCGTCAATCTTTGCAATGGTCTTATCTAGTGTCTTAAATTACATTGGATAGCACTGTATTGATCCCCTCAGGGAAAATCAGTAAGCCAGTATGACATCAGATACTTAACGGACCATGTGCTGGCTTCTCTGTAGCCATGGTGTTCAGCCTGTCTTTTATTTATTTTTTTGGCCTTTGTGCTTTTTCTCTCCTTAGTACTTTTTCCAATCAAACTTGTTTCTTTTCCTTTATAGCATGTGGGTCAGGTCACGATGGATAATATGGACCATCTTCTGTAAGAAAATACTAATCATATTAGTTTGTCAAGCCTATCCAGTGTGTACTTGTGTGTAGTGCATTGAGATAGAATGAGACAATAGGCGATGGCTGTAGCTTTTGGTGCAAGCTCCGCTTTATTTAAATCCAGAAGCTGAGTCTGATGGGTATTATCAAACAGACATTTATGATTAGGGTGGCATTTACCTGGTTTGCTTAAGTTGTGACTTTATTGCTACCAGTGCAGGAAATTAGGTTTCAAAAAGCTTGTTCTTCCTCATCCTTTGTTTTTTTTTGTGTTTGGTAGTCCATTCAAGTGTCCTGTCCAGTTTTACACTTTTCTCTGGGTAATTAATCATCACTAATAGGCATGGGCATTTGAAAGCATTTCAGTATTCAAATATTCTATATAATATATGCAAACTATTATTCAGGTAACCGGCTACTACAAAACAAGAGAAGTGTAGTGCACTCATAATGTAGCCTGAAGGGCTTCCGTGATCTGGCCTTCACTAAACAAATGGATTCGTTTTCCATCTATTTGTGAAATAGATAAGGAAATCAAATCCAATTTGTTCAATTTATTGAGCATTTTAGAAGGACAGCTCTGACACTTTCAAAAACACTGAAATCAGTATGCTGAATCCGCACAGGTGAAACAAAACCATCCTTTTTTACAACAATGTAAACAGTATTATCTTAAGGTACAAACTGAAATTAGATTCAAGTGAATTAAGGCACACGCTGAAATTAGATTAAAGTAAATTTACTGAAGCACAACAGCGAAATGTTACAAGTACTGTCGGGCTTGGATTGAAACAGAACTGTGCAACTCCATGTGCATACAAATATATTATGTGTTAGTCGAAGATATGTATCGTCCCTCACCAAATAATTCCACGTTTCTTTTGGTTGCCATTTCTTTTAGTGTGCAGCTGCCTGCAAGTATTTTAAGTTTTCAGTTTTCAGTTTTCAGTTGCTACATGATGCTGAAAAGGCATTAAAGACGGAAACGTATTGCAATTGTTTTCTTTTCTTTTTTCTTTTTGTATACACGTTTAATTAACGTTATGTATATACTATCTATCTCTAGCAAATATTTATTTGAATAACCATGCCCATTCCTAATAAGCATTTTATTTGAATTGAAATATACTATATATATATATATACACACAACTATTTTGTAAAGACGATTTAAATGGAAACATAGTTTTCTGAGTTGCGGCGTTGGGTCTGTCAACACTGAACAGTAACTAGTATTTTGCTTTGACACTTTTGCCAAAGTAAAGTACTAGTTCTGACACATACTGTTGTTATTTTTAGACCTTTGTCATTTTGAGTCTGGCAGCTGGTCATCTTAAGTCTGTTAAAACTTTACTCACTTTTGTCAGTGTTGCACATTGTTACACACACTGCATACACACTCATGGGGTGGTTGCCTGTATGGAGATACATTTTGCAGTGAAACATTCTTCTTCACTGCTTCTTCACGTTCTTCACTGCTACTGCATGTTGCCATGGCAATAACTCACAACATAATTGGCACTACGCATTTTGTGACTGCCTTCAGATTGCAGATGTATGGTGATGGGAAAAACCTTTTATAATGGGATAGTTAGACACACAATTGGTTTAAAGTTGGTGTGTGTGTGCTGAAATAGCTATGTATGTGGATGTTGTTTTGCACTGTCCTATATCCATCAAATCAGGACATTATTTTTCTAATCTTTTTCACTTTTCCATTGAAAGTAAGCTCCCTATCCTTTTGAAATACTGAACACTGGAGCCCTGTTTGTCACTGCACCATCCGTTCATTGAGTGGCATTCTGTTGACGGGTACCCTATTATGTAGGGTGACGCAGTGTTCATTTGAGCCTAAAAGCATTCTTAGAAGTGAATGCATCCAAGCGCCGTCGCCTGATCGAACACTTGGAATACACAGAGACGACTTGAACTTACTTTTTGTTTAGCCTTCTCTTAAACATGGACAGTCACATCCTTCCTTTATTGGAAAACACACTGCAGATGGCAAAGGGTGTTTCAGTGCAACAGCATAGATTTGACAGGACCTTGGATTCCTTACAAAATGGCCTGGTCTGAAGTGTCTTTAAAGGTTTCCACCTGTTGACCTCAACTTCACCCGTCATGGAAAGATCAGAGTCTGTCAACCATGGCACCATGCTGCGGGTAAAGGGCATTGCACTTCCCATTAAGGTGCAGTACTGTGTTCTCACATGCATGTGCTACATAAGGCCAACATGACCTTATCAACCACTGGGCAACACACACACGCGCACACGCACGCATGCACGCACACACGCACACACATTCCCATTCAAAAATGATGTGTGCCTTTGACAGTAGAAAGTAGATTAGACACCAAACCAAGGATTCATTTGTAGCGTTTATTGGCATAGAGATGAGTGGAATGGGGGATTTAAATAAATTAACCTTCAGTGAATCCCACGAGGCCTGAGGAATGACAGGGGGGCGGGGAGAATCTCCTCTTGTTGCTGTTGTACTGAATACAGATGTGACATGTTTCTGGGCTCAGAGAGCACTTTGTTACCAGCCAAACTACAAGTAAACCTGTGTGTATTGAATCTCCACTAGAGCTGTGGAATTTAGCTTTCAAGTCGGATTGGCGCTGCTTTTATAAAGAACCTCCAACTCGGGCGAGCTTCTACTCAACTGCGTGTGGACATCAAGCTGTGAAACTCCCAACTGTGTTGGACACCCTCAATGTTTGCATGTTTGAATTGGCCATCTATGATTGATAGGCCAAATTGGTGTGATTTGCAAAGCAGGATGATTTGTAAGTGTAAGTCCTTCTTAAAGGTGACTTTTTTTTCCAGCATACATTTTTAACAGCAGAGAATTGATTAACCTTTAGCCAAGCACTTGCAGTTTGAGCATTTGGTCTAAAATATTTGACCTTTTCTGTTTATGATACAAACTTTGATTGGTGTCTGTGACATTTATATTATTGCTAAAAGCGTTGGCTAATCATAATGATTGCTGTTTGTGGTGAAATATTGTAGTGCAGACAAAATTTGAAACTCCTGAAAAGTTTCAAGATATATTTTTTTTCTCTTTAGCGAGACTTATTATTTTAGTTATATTTGTTGAGATGATTTCTTATTGGTTAGGGTGACGTGCATTTTATTTTAACTGAATTCATACCTCATATCAATAATGTGTCAAATTGGCATTTATCGTTGTCTAAACTGTGTACCTTAACCGTCTCCAGTGGACCTGCGCGGTAGTGGCATTTTCATGTTCAATTACATTCATTTGTAAGTTGTACAAGCATAGAAGTATGTAAGCAGTACAATTAAATATGGAGAATTGTTTCAGAGATGAAGGTGCATTACAAGAGACTTGGCCGACCTTATGTTGGGATTTAGGCTCTGTAAAAGAGAATGTGCTACGCATAACAAAAGCCCCAGAGAAAACAGAGTCCACAGTTCTCTCAAGTATACAATTCACAGAGTCCCAGCCGGTCTTTGTCAGAGAAAGTTGAGCCCTTATGCCAGAGTAATTTGGCAATATTATTTTTCACAAACTTACAGCCACTGCAAGTCATTCTAACTACTTACTGTCTAATCCTGCATTCGGCTTGGAAATGCTGGCATAATAATCAACGGAAGATACTCCGGAGTCTCCGCACATGGTGCACCCTGTGGCTCCATGCTAACAAAGAATATCACTCGGCTTCAGTTCTCCGTGGCGAACGTGAGACTCACCACTTTCACTCTTTTAAGTGATGCCATCATTATTTGAACCGTGATTGTTTTCAATGTAGGAATAATCAGTTTGTGACGCGCCCTGTGGAGCACACATAACGGCCAGGCTGACATGACACTAATGGAGAAGCAGCATTTTCAGTGGCGCCCCGGGGTTACTGTCTCGCTCCCCCCTACACTCTTACTTATAAATACACAGGAAGTGCCAAGCAGGGATAATAAGCATCAAGGAAATTCTTTAGCTGCCTGGCACACTTGTCCTTCAACCAGTAAGCCATATGAGTACGATGACTAGTTTGATCGCCTGTTGTTTCCTTACCTTTTATAGTGTGCATGAATCATATGAGGTCCGTTTTTTGTTTTTGCTCCAGGCTATGAAAAGAGATGGCGTCTTATGTGGCCCTCCTATCCAGCCACCTCTTCCATGTTGGTCTTGTTACTCATCGGTCACATTGGTCAGGTGTCAAAGAGAGGTCGTTTTTAAATAATTATACTTGACTTGTCAACTGTCACCGGACAAATTTACATGTATTTTAAGCATTCACCTCACCTTTCACCTGATGTTTTACCAAGCTTAAAACTATTTATTGATCCTTTTGTTGAATGGTCGAAATACACTATGCGTCCAAGTGACATTGGAATGTGTCTTTTGATATCGGTGATGGATCTGTAGTTAAACACGAACTCCTCCACCTTGTTTTCCCTCAACATTTGATGTCAAACAACAGTTCTCTGGACAGGAAGTGACTGTGGAGAGAACTCTGAGCAACCCGTGTGCTCTAAATCAGTGGTTCTCAACTGGCTTCGGGACCCACCATCACCCCTTAATGACAAGCCACGACCCAAATCAAGGAAAATGTTCAACTTCTCAAATTTATTTAACAGAACATAACACTTCAGTAACTACTATTAAACTATTCAGTCACTTATTCAGGTAACAAAAAATAGACGGCACTCCACTGCATAAAAAATCCTCTTCAAAATAAAAGCACAGGATGTTTTTCTTAACATTTTTCTTTTGCCCGGACAAAGGCCCGTGACCCACCAGTTGAGAACAACCGCTCTAGAGGTCTGAAAGTGTTTTTGTCCAGATAATTTCCTAACTCTTGAACAAACCTTACGTTCACAAAAAATCTCTGCTGTCTCTCTGTCCAGGCAACCTGGGGGAGAGATTGCGTTTGTAAGTTCAAACAAACTGTGTCTGTATGCCAAAATGTTACTCATGAACTTGGTTGTATCACTTCTAATTGGACAACAGTACTGGGACTTCCTGCTCCCCTGCTTTGTCTGCCATATTTAAAAAGATTATTATGAATAAATGTTTTCATTTAACAGCGTGCATTTCCCGTGGACCAACTGCCAGATCATGACCTCTAAAAATTTAATTGCTCCTGTTATTTTAATATGAAGGTGTCTCATTTGTGGATGCCTCCACATTCTGGTGTGGGTTCTGACTGTTGGCCAGATGGGGTGGTAATATGAATCTGCATCCAGCAATTTCACATGAACTGGTCTTAATTCTATCCATTTGGATTCCCTCTGCGATTGACTATGGCATGGGATTTGAAAACAGTTTTTCTGCTGGCAGACATCTCATTTGAGTCGAGGACCATTGGTGATTTTACTGTTTTATTTAAATTGCCATCCTTTCCATTTATTTACTTTTAAGGTTAATTTTATCGTCCCTATTTCAAGTCTTCCTTTAGAATGAGAATCAATGTATTTCATATATTCAAATAACGGAACCACCTTATGTTTTATCACATGACTTCATTGATGGATGACTTGGGGCACCATCAAATGTGCAGTGCCTGGAATTTAGTGGCATCTAGCGGAACGGACGGAAATGGAATAATATTC
Source organism: Phycis phycis (assembly GCA_900302335.1). Taxonomy (NCBI): domain Eukaryota; kingdom Metazoa; phylum Chordata; class Actinopteri; order Gadiformes; family Phycidae; genus Phycis; species Phycis phycis. The sequence continues at coordinate 30,003 of OMKQ01001891.1, forward strand.
CATTTCTGCTGTTACAGTAAGTAAGTGTATTATCCCTGAAAATTTAAATTTTGTCTTTCTTATCTCAGAATGAGGCCTTTATATCTAGACAGGGAGCAGGTTCTCTTCTCGTTCCATTGCCATGTTTAGTAGCCCAGAGCATGTTTAGTAGCCCAGAGCAAACAAATGCCTCCATAGAGACATTTTTTTTCTTCTTCATAATCACCATCGTTGGATGCCACTAAATCTTAGACACTGCACCTTTAAGCTCTTGTGTTGTAGTGGACTTGCTACAAACATAATTATAGCGACAATAGTTGTAACACCTCCTCCGGAATTGTTACAACCATTAAAACCATCCCAGAATGTGTTAAAACAATATTTGCCATCTCTTCATTGTTAACCTACCGGTAATTAATAATGCCAGTATAATTCAAAACAACGTCTAATTTTGTGATGTTATGAAAGTTGACCATCTATAAATATAAGCTGAGCAAGCAGAAAAAAGGGCTAGATCCATGCTCCTAATGGCGTTAACAAGGGCACTTAAAACAATCTGTAACGTCAGTGTTTAATTACTGCAGTGGATTCTCTGAGCTGGGTTTCTTTCGCCAAGACATGTACGTACGTATCTACTTCTTCCTTTTAATCACTGTTGCCACGGGGAGCATATCAATTTATCAAATGTGACTACATACCTTAATAGAAACGCAATTAAAAAGACGAGGATGAATAAAGTGCCTGCTCAATGAATAAAGTGCTGCCTGGTCCATTTTGCGGTGTGTCTGAAGGTAGACAGTGACCTTCCCTTTTGACTTTGAATAAGTCCCAGCATGTCCCCCCC